>DWDX01000158.1:0-35100 GCA_018245675.1 Agara michaeli | reverse complement strand
AGTACATTAAATCAATAAATAAAACATTACCCACACTTCAATGCGTTTAACACACACACACGTGAAAATACAATACATTAGCTTCATCGTTCATTGTTTACATTCTGATTGTCAATGTCAAACGAAAAGTCCAATGAAAGTCAGGTAGCACTTAAATTTTCAGCAAGACACTGAAGTACTGTATGTGTTACGATTACATAAAGGATTCAAATGTACACAAATGTAATATCAATATGAAACTTCGCCTCGTAAAATATCGTGCTCCCGCAACATCATTGTGTTCTGTTTCCATGGCAACGGGATTCGATGCGGGGGAGGCACAACAAACCGGGCTCAAATATTTTCAAGACTTCGTGATATCAAGACAATCTCGTATTATGTTATTTCGCATATAAATAACGTATTTAGGCTTATCCCTTACTTGGCTATAAAATGAACATAGATAGATAATTTTTTTGTGGCTATGTATACTTGGATTTAGGTACATTTTAGCAATTTTAATATATATTTTAGCTTTAAGAATATAACAAAGTAAGTTTTCCTTATTATAATTATCCGATGCAATAAAAAAATTAAGCGCTGAAATTCTTCTTGGAAAGTCTGTACAGCTCTGTTCTCACTGTTTATCTAAAAGGAAATGCAAGACATAATAAACCAGCGTACGATAATGGTGTTTCTATAAGTAATCCTGTAATCCTCTCGAATAATAATAAAAATCAGTGAAGTAGCTACGCGGTGCTCAAAAGTGCGTTCTATAAATGAATATCTACTTGACCCGGTTTCAGCGATAACCCTTATAATTCAAGTTCCTTCGTTATTATATATACATATAACTTACACTTACAGGTACCAAGGGTAGTTTACGTAGGGAACTATGCATGACTAAGCAGATGAACTTGCATGTCAATTGAACGGTGCCAAGGTGTAACCGCAACGTGTATAAAGCAGTATATATGTATAATAATTACATAGAAGCAATCGTTTACGTACATAGGCACATACAGGTGACCCATCGGTTCTATGTTACGCGGCCTTGGATAAATACTATTGTAGATAAATCGAGAGACTCTGCAATAAAGAGTTATTTTCGAAATAAAAGAACATCGCGAGTCGGCTTTCCTTTTGATAATTCTTAATCGTGAATGCAAGTTACCTTATGTGAAAATATCTTAGGTTTAGCTGAAAGTAATATTTCAAATAAAACGGAAAACTAATTGATATAGTTACCAGATCAACTGTCACCTCTTACGACTAAGTGGAAACGCTTCTAGCGCCACTCTGTAATGAAATTCAGATTATTCTCTAAAAGGAGCGTGTTTCATAAATGGGATTTTTACGGGTGATTTTTCACTTTCAACTACTTATATTTTAATTTTTACCCCCACTAATTATATCACTACTCTTGGCACTTGGCAGAAATATCCCTTACACCAATAAATAATCCCTTGTTTTAATAAAAGTATTAATAAGAAGCCAGAAGCACATAAATCAATTTCTAGCAAGTGCGAGCCACGTGTTTGCGACTGTTGTGGATAATGCCGTCGTGTGTTGCTGAATTATCGCATGTGTCCTTCCGAAGCTTTGCACTTTATTACATTACGCAAAAAATGATGGCACTCAAATCATAAGAACTAATATTATCTTATTACACTTGTTATTTCTATGTTTAATATATTTAACGGTCACGTCACCGACCGTTTTATTTTCCTCTAGAGAACATTATCTTATTCTACAACGTAATGCGAATTGCGTAAAATACATTTAGGTTGTTTTTAAACTGTTTTGCCAGTATTCGTTGTGGGGGCGACTGGTAATCAAGTGCAACGAAATGGAATAACTAATCAGTATACCACGTGAAACGCAAATGGTCACCCTTCTTACAATACGCTACATTAAGCAGTTAGCACTATTTCATTTGTACGATCTCTGGCGTTGTACCAGTGCGTCATCGCTGCGAGGGGCTTATATCCTTAGTATGAATATCTCTAAGTCTAATAAGCAGCGCAAGTCACATAAATCAACCGTTAGAGAGCATGGGCCACGTGCTAGCGAGTGTTGGGATAATGGCGACGTCGCGTGTCTCGCCGAATTATCGCACACGTTTCACACTACATTACACAGCTCACTGAAAACCCGCGATTAATACCGCGAGTGATACACACATAATGCTCCATTAACTTGCTGTAAACTAAATTGCCAAGTGATTAACAATTGTGCTAATGTTAATTATAAAATTTGTGGACAAATGGCAACACGCACGAATGCAGACTGTCGCTCGGTTTTTTACTAAGTAGTCACCTAGTCACTTATGAAATGAAAAATAAATCGTGTGTTTACGAAAATACCGTGATTAATATTTTTTGCCTAATTCAAAGTGATCTTATATGCGTATGAATGAATTCTCATAACAGTCGTAGATTCTCTTGAGAAAGACGAAGCGCTAATCTTTTTGTCACGTGCCACAACTCTTAATATTGAAACTGTTGTATTACTTATGTCATCACCGTGTTTATGTAGCAGTATTTTGTTTTCACGAAATAAATGTTTTTATGTTTTCATTCTCAATTGCACTTTACAGTCTTGGTCTCTAGTGGGATTTATCTACTAACTAACGATACATTGTGACGTAATTGCCATGGAAATTATAGATACGGGTATATATAATGATAATCAGGGTGGTGTTTTATATACAACTACAAAGATATACATATGTTAAGAGCAAAATGGAGTTACCGTTCTAGACAATTTCAACAATGTTCAAACTTATATTATGAGACAAACTTTTCAGTTTTGTTGCGAACCACCAAACGTGTCGCTTACGCCGCACAAAAGTTGATTGTTCAAAAACATCCAACTCGTCTAACGTATAGTTAGGGATAAACAAACTTTCTACAACGTTTTATAGTAAAAAAATAGTTTCAAAATCGTTTTCAATAAACGTCAGTCGCATTTCATGATTTGATAGGTTTTAGAAATATCATATTCTTAGATATTCAATAATTTTGTAGATTCTTTTCAAAATATATATCATTATTATTAATAATATGATTAATTCAGTATGTTGCATCGATATGAAAACTATTTTTTAAAGAGGCGGTCAATTTAGCGTTTTAAAATTGATGCTACATTTAATCTAAATAGAACTGGCAATCCTGTTAGTTCTCTGTTAGTAGTTAGGTACCTGTTATATGATTTTTTTTTAAAGTCGTATATGTATTTCCAATCTGTCTTGTAATTTTTTAAACCGTATTTAATATTTTCTCGAACAAATGAGAGATTTTCCTACGGAACAAGTTTTAAATCTTAGACTGTAATCTTATATTTCTCTTCTATTTTTTGTAATATACACTTTTATTTGGATGCCTGTTGTCCACATAGTTTGAAAAAATAAAATATTGACATCTAGCGACTTTGCAATATTACATAGAGATAGATAAAAAAATTCTTTGTGTATTTTTTAAATTGCTTACAATTATGTTTTACTTACAAATACATTGTATTGTATAATAGCAAAATTACTTTCAATTATGTGTCTAGGTATTACCATACCAAAGTTTGGTCAAAACTCTTATATAGCATCATAATAGTTTCTGTATAAATCTTGCTTAAACTATTTTCGGTTATTTTCACGATGATGAGACCTTTTTCCACCGTAAATAGTATTCCATAGTCTCATCCACTAGTTTTTGATAAACGAACATAACAGACAAAAACCAAAAACGATTGATTTGTGTTCTGTGCTATGTACGTAACATATACAAAACTTTTTAAAGGTACAACTACTAAGTAAGGTTACTATGTAGAATTGGATTTTCGTTATCGCTTTATTATAATTAGGTTATTGTAAGATATATATTAAACATTGCGAAATGTTGAACTCAATTTGAAACTCTGTGTGTTACAGCTTATTTCTAAAATATTGTTACTTACTGCGGTGTGAAACGCTGAAATTTGACAAAATCGTGCACGGAATCAACTCTGAAATATTTACAGCGTGCCATCTATCAAGCTCTCTCTAAATTGATTGCTGATTACACTGTTAAATTGCTATCTCAATCTCCAAGAGAAATGCTTTACATTGCGCTTTATTGCTTTCAATATCACCGTGTCGTTTAAAGTTCCGCCATTAAAAATTTTCTAGGCACTGGCGAGAATTTGCAAATTTTTAAAAGTATTCACAATTTAGGTCAGTATTATAAAAAATACTGAAAATGCGTTTGAAGATGCGTGACAAATAAGAGTTTTAAAACATATAAGATGTACCTAGTAAACAAATTGACAATATTTATCATATAACTGACTATATTTATAATGTCACGTGTGTATTAAATAATAAAATTTAATGTTAAGTGTAATAATTTTTATTTTTGGTTAATTTTCAGTAGTAATGGAAGAATCTAAAGGATTATAGTAAACAGAATTCTTAGAAAATCTTTTTAAAATTATTAGCAAAAACATGCTTGCAAACTTTATTCAGCAGACTATTTGACTAATACTTACAAGGTAAACACAGCTTTGAGACGTATTTAGTTAACGTAAAGATGGGGAAAAAGCCGTGAACATCTCGACGCTAATGGTCTGTTTTTTACAGGGCGTGGGCGTGAGATGGCACGAGCGGGCATGCTGCATAGGGGAGGAAAAAATGGAGCTGAGTAAGTATTCGGTCCTACACATAAATTCAGCTGATTAAATCGACTATACCATATGCGTAATCATTTTATCTCGTAGGGCGAATTCGCCTTATAAAAACATATGGAAGCGAAAATGTACAAGATAATTTGATAACTAGTGGTAGCTATAAGAAATTATTAGGTATCATAATAAATTATCCCTACATATTTCTTCTTCGGGTATAAGAGGCATCGCAATGATAATATTCCATTTGCTGAAATTGTCGACTTATTTCTGAATGACTTTCTCAGCTTGACACGATTTGGCACTTAGCTTAATTGGCGTATGTTATATGCTGCTAGGTAATGCCTCTCACATTGACATTTAAATTTACGATTTTGCCTTTTTGTCTTACATCTCCCCCACAAATGAAACGGGTGATTTCGTTTGCTTTTTAAGCTACACTCGCATTCAATTTACGGCTTATTTGAACTTCCATGCGATAGGTATGAGTAAATAAATAAATGTGTTTTGAATTTGAATTTAAAACTTAATGTAATGTAACCTCGATTTTGTCAAAATTGTTACGAATATACTGTGATCAACGGATATATATACATATATATATTAATAATTATATGCGCATTTGTATGAGCTAACACATTTTTTTGTGAATGTACAGTTCCTAAAGAAAATGGAGTAAATCTCATTCGATTACCTGGCTTAAATTAGATACTCAGGGTAGGCATGGCGAATGAGACGGTCCTCGGGATTGTCAGACAGGCAAATAAATGTGGAGATAAATGTTTTAATATTGAATTGAAAATTTAATAATAACTTGTGACGATATCGTGAAAGTAAAAAGGTGTATTTGTTATCGATAGTTATGATATAATGTCTGATAAACTCAAGAACGTAGTTATCGTATTGCTTAATTAAACATATCATAATACATATTTGCATCCGTTATAAATTGTTTTTAATGATAACACGAGAATAGGTACTCCTAATGACACAAACAATTTCAATAGAATTAAGTCAATTCAATGTATCAACCGGATCAACCCTAACAGCAGTAGGGCGCGGCCGGCTGAGCGGCAGGTGCAAGACTTATTCAGCAATTACTTATTTTAATATTTTTAATGCCGCTGTCCATTGCCCGCGGGGTTTTTCTCACTGCCATTTAAAAATTTTCTTATACTCTACAGGCTCCAGCTATTAAATAATCAATAATTTGTCCTACAATGTTTATTTATTTTCACAGAAAAAAATATGGGTGTATTTTTTTTAAATATTATTATTGTGTATATTTATGTAATGTACAATTTTTAATAGTTAAAACCTTAATGTTGATCGCCTTACTTTTACTACTTAATACCTATAGTTTCGTTAACCTATGCTCGATGTACCCACAAATACCGACACTGGGGACCCATTTTCCGCTCTGCGAGGAAACTTAAATGAACAATATCAATCGTGCTATGCAAGTTGTTAGTTTGTTTGTACATCCTGTTGGACTACCGCACGCCATACGTCTCGTTGCTACACTATATGCCTAACTTTATAGACAACTCCCAAGAGAATTTCGTCTGCGATATTCTTAGGTAACCGATATTTACTATAGTTAACGTTCTATGGTACATAAGTATGTTTTTAGGAATTGCACGTTATTTACAGTAAACCGCACTAACCATGGATTCTGTGGATGATAGACATAGCTTTTTGCCGGTAAATTAAAGTACTTACCATTAGATTTAAATCGCATCTCTAGTTAAATTGTGATAATACAATAATGTCGTCTTTACCATTTCACTAAAAACTATTAAAACCACTAAGCCGTAGAATACGTATCATCAACGTTACAAAGAGTAACCACCCCTCTCAACTTTCGCATTCGTCTCAAACGGAACAATACGAGTACCTACCTACCTACGTGCTCATGGCCATAGAATATTAAAGGCTATTCCGAAGTTGGACCGTGCTCGGTTAAGTCACTTATTTCTGGTTCGCTGCAACTTTATCAATGTCGGTAGGTACTAGTTGAAAGTGCTCATGCCGTCGGTGACCGGCTCGCCTCCCTCGAACTCTCGCCGCTACATTTTCTCACCTCTCCTCGTACTCTCCACAAGGCAAACTTTAAATTGTCTACTGTAACTTGTCACTTAAATGAGCTTTATTTGTTAGTAACCAACTTCCATAACAGTACTTTAATTTATTGTCGGAAACCGCAAGATTGTCTCACGAGAATTCCGCAAGTGTTAATATCGAGGTTCTGAAGCGAACAGGGTTACGGAAACGCGAAAGATCATAGTTTAAATCGTCTCCGAGATGACGAAATATTTTAATACGAAATGAAGGTGGCGCGAGGGAAGCTGTTGTTTTTTGCGACGTCTTATGAAGCGGGAGCGTTATATCTGCGTACGTGTGCGATAGTCCGCGGGGAACGTGATATTTGATTTCATATACAGCGATGATCCATCACGCACGAGGCTTTCGCCTCCTCGTACCTTATGGAAAATATCACTACAAGCGCACATATCATCATCCATAAGACGCGTGATGTAATAATATATTCACGTCGCACGGGGCCGGAGACATGGCACTGTTAAGCTGAATTTTATGCTTCATTCGTAATCCCACACGGTGTATTCACCATGTCGTCGGCTACCTATTGGCTATATATTGCCGAGTTTATTGTAAGACTATACTTTATTTACGATGAAGCTCGTCCGTCGTAAATCAATATTTCGCTTTTATGCCGCGGAGAAATAGATCATAACTTTGATTGGCCCCTTCGACGCACAAGGTCTTCCGCTCGCCAGACGTTTGTGGGTCAATGCGGCACGTCTAAGTACTGACATATATCATGCCTAATAAACCTCCTTTGTATTCTGAACAATGCAAAATGCAATCACCTACCTGCAATAGAGATACGGTGGAAGTGAGGGCGTGTAACGATTTGATGATATGTATGTGTGCTTTACACATTTAATGAAAAACGATTACTATCCAATGATTGATATCATCAGTATTAGAAAACTTTTAATGCGTGATGATAAGAACAGTTCCATCGAGAAAAATATGTAAATATAAATGTAATGTGATAATCATTAGTGTTATATTATATTACGTTTTGCTTGATGTGACTTGTTGTTATCTACCAATAAATCTGGATTTGACTTCAGGTGTCTGTCGAAGCACAGAAATGCTCTCAACAACGTACCACCGGCGGTTACACAAAGTGCTGACCGTAAGATGAAGCTACATCGTTTGATTTGTGTCTTGCATTAAGCCTGCAAACGCTTCGTTATGTAAAACATATGACGAGTTAACAAGAAAAGTTCTGAACTGGCCTTTAAATGTCATTTACCACGTCATTGCCTGGCATGGACCTGTTGATAATGTAATAAACCTACTCGTATTAAACGCTAACTACTAACATCTGTTCAAAGTTGAACATAATTAATAATATATTTTATATGTCAATAAGGCTTTAGGAATAATTAACATTCACTCGGCCACGGTTATTGTGTGGGTTTGGAACTCGCTCGAGGCCTTTTAGGCCTGCCATAATTAGTGTTCATGATTCTTAAAGAAATACCCCAATTACTTTTACTGTTGACCAGTGTCCCGTGAAAATTTCCGCGAATGTAGCCGCCCGCCAGTCCCATTACCGCAACCGATCAAAGTCGTTCTACACATGAGAAGCCAACCCTCAACGGGACCCTTCGGAAAATCATGTAATATTCTCTCGTCCAAATCCTTGTTACGTGTTAGATATAGATATACGGAAACATTTTTAGCAAGTTTCCTATTACATTAAATTATGTACCACTTGAATTAATTTTTTACCAACAATGACTGTTTCACACATACCGTGGATCAAAATTTACATTAATATCAAATTACTTTAAAATTTACATAAATCTCCATGTATTAATTCATAAAGTTTTCGTACTAGATATTATATGTATAATGTTACTTTGTATTCGTAAACAAGTACTACATGAAGCAACTTACGAACTTCTACATACATGTATGTATGTATGTAGAAGTTCGTAAGTTGATGAGCATACGATATCTATATCTATATCTAGTCAAGCAGAACTGCTTGCATTGTTATTTTCGTGGTAAAACTGAGTAGGTAAAGCAGATTATAGGCTACGATTTATGGGGGCGACACATTTCTTACCACTTCAAGAAAAATTTTGGACGTTTTTCATATCCACTATTTAATGTATTAGCGAAATTGTACATTTTCTGCACTCTTCTTGTTTGAAAATTATGGACCATATCTTTTATATACATATATCGAAACTCAGGCAAGCGTGTAAGGGTTTCAGTTTTGTTTTAGGAAAAGTGGATTTCGTGTATCGAAGTTTCTGACTGGAAGCGGTCCACTCCATAAATGTGTGCAACGCTTTCCGTTATCGTTTGCAACTTGGTAAACTCATGGAAGACCGCAGTTGCTGTCGTGGTCTTTAAATAAGTGCTATAAATAAAGCGAATTCAACTTCTACTTCTACTGCAGCAAATTAGAATTCAAGCGCGTAATACACAAGTTTATAATTCACTGCGCTTTTAATTACATGTAACATGAATATACACATTGAACTTTATATTAAAACAGTACTTTTCAAAGCAAGGATGAAAATAATTTATCTATGTAGGCCTGCATTTTAGCACGTGTCTACACTTCACGTTAAACACGATCAGCGCGATGTTGGTTATTATAGAATAATAAAATAAAAAAAAAACATGCAGAATTACCCTTTAAATGTCCTTTGATAGTACCGAACTACCTATTAAGTAAAGAGAGATTACTTAAGATGAAACGCGCTGTATAATAAAAACCCCTTTTTTGTCTTCTGCAAAACCAGCTGCTCGGATATGTACCCCAACGTCCGTGTCTGCGACTAGACGGTTTATCTCAATAGATAAGCGTGATGCAGGATACGAAATACACTCGTACTTATATTCCTTTTCCCTTTCGTCTGTCGTCCCCTCTGTCGTTTCACGTAACTGTGAAGTTTTTCATAATAAGCCAGACGAATGCTGAGAGCGTCGTAAATGAAAATATAGGCTAAGTAGAGCACATACATATGTACTTTGCTTAGTAGATTTCATTGAAATAAATGGCTTTTAAATAGGTTATCGCAAGAAAAGCCTATTAATGTTCATAGACCTAACCGTTTTCTCGTAAACGTGAAAAGATATGCTCAGAACGTGCGGAATTATTTTGAGTGTTTTTGTATTAGCCATTAAAATAATACTAGAAACTAAGAATAATCTTAGTTTACGTTACTTTTTAAGTACCTAATAATTCTGACGAACTTCTTTCGCTTCTTCTACTTCCCTGTAAGTCTTTAAACACGTTTGCCTGAATAGTAAATATGGATGATAGTGATATGTTGATTATAAAAAAGTCTATAAAACAATGTAATGTAAGTCTGAATAGAATTGTTCGCAAAATTGCGATAAAATTAATTTATTGCTCGCGTGGGTACGATCCAAAGATTGTTTAGGATCTTATATTGTGTCGCCCTGTTTCCCAATTATGAGTAGACATTGCCAAAGGCAATTTGTAAAACCTTCACGACAAGAAGTTTCCTAGGTCCAAAATTGCACTTTCTTCTGGCACAGCTTCCTATTTGTATACTTGCTTTGTGTCTTTACGACCATTTCAAGAACTTTTAAATTGCTTGATTTATAAAGCAACATCTTTAAAGTAGGTGCCTACGTGGCTAAACCATCTAAAACAAAAGTAAATATATAACGGTCTTATGTTTTTAACTTGTAGTTTGTGTCATGTGTACACATATTGTGTCTACTGATACGTACTTATAATAGTTATACATAACTTAGTTGTGATAATTGTTGATTTTTGATATTGATATAATTGGCTGATAACTCTGTATTAACAACTCTATTGAGTAGTACTTCTTATTAGAAGTGACTTATGCTATTTACTAATATAAAAACGTCGTGATTCATTCAAACACCTTTTAATCAAATAATAGAACGCGACGTTCCCGTTTATTACGTATGTTTATACTGACGTTCACAAAATAAACGTATTTTGTACAGTCGAATTTAATGTATTTTCTGAGTTAAACGGAGAGAGACTATATAGTTACCTGGATAACCGTTTCGGACCGTTTCCAATTTTGCTGATTGCATACGGGTAATTTCCGATGTCTGATGGCAATTTCGTTATCATTTGCCGAAGCATTCAGTATTTGCTAATAGCAATAATACGTATACAAACATCGAGGTATATTACCAATTTGCCACTCATACTCGTAGTTGAAATACTGGCCAATATCAGTGCATTAATTTAATTAAACTCACTTGTTTTGGCAACAATCGCAATTTTATGTACATTATGTAAAATAATACTCGAGTGAAACATTGTTTGCGTCAGCTTAGCTTTGATGATTCGCTTTGTAATTAAGTAATTGTATAAAATATTTTTACTTTACAGAGAAGTATAGTTGTTTGAGTACTCGTATACAGATATTTTCAAAAATTGCTTTAGATATTGGCGAAAATATTATGTCAATCAGGACATTTATTGTTGAATATTAATATTTCGTATAGAACTGACGGTCAAGCCCCGAAGATTAAAATATGTATATTTAAATACAGATAAGTATATTTCATAAATATTCTAATCATGCTGTTTCTAAAATAACATTTTGCTGCAGGTGTTTGGAATACAATGTCTTGCTTTGATATCATCTTTCATGTTTAAATAATTCGATTATTTATTAACAAACTAGAAAATCAACGTCTATTTTTCACTCTACTACAAAACGTGTGGACATTTGGCTTTACAAATACGTTTTTTTATAAAATTTTGACTCCTCTCAGATCTTCAATACGCCGGTATTTTCGCGTAGACAAAGAAGCGAATTAAAAATGACGCGGCGTTGTCATCTCCAGAGCACGCTATGTCATACCATGAACTGTGACACGTACTGCGGCCGTCTCGTCTGATTAACAACCCTTTGCTCGACAAAAAACACAGGGTGCGATGAATACAGTCAATGTGTATAAAAATTACGAAATATCTTTAATACGTAAAAATATTAATATTAATCTATTATGTCGTCTGTAAAGTACTTTATACATATACTTATACTTTATTTCCAACCCAAAACAATTATGCATCATATATGCATATTAAGTATTTTTAGACTACTTGTATCTTGAATGAAATATCAATCTGCTCTAAATTATATCGTTTAGTGCAAAATATGGTGCGGCGGTCGATGTTCATGAATAATAATAATGTATAAATCATGTCGTGATATACAATTAGTGCTTGATATATTTGTTGTAAATCGTGCGACATTCTATACAACACGTGTACAATTAAAACTAGAGTAGGCAAATAGTGTTTGCCTATTGAAGAAAAGGACAACAAAAACCTATTGCGTCCTTGCGAGGGTCTGGTCAATTTGTTTAGGACTTCCAATATTGTCACACTACGTCCTTGTCGCGCCTAATTTTCTCGCTAAAGACTTCAACAAATTCAATATTTGTCCCTCTCAGACATTTGCATTTTATTGAACATCGTAAGTGAATTATATTGATCCATCACCAATTTATTTGAATATGAAAACAGATTCAAAAACATTTTTACAGAAAGAACAATAAAGTGTGCGCTATATAAATCGCCTCCAGAATGTTTTGGGTGTGTTATGAGTTATGGCATGACTACGCGGGGTGGTTGCTTCCTTAATCAGAATAAGTGCATTAGACTTTGCGTTGCTGGAAAGTGTTATATTAGTCTTGGCCAAATTAAGTAGTATTTAAACTGACTTCTCAAAGCTAGGTAGATATATTTCATGACGATATTGTTAAATTTTATTTTTATATGTGATCTGAAGTTAGCCGCAAACATTTTCAAATTCTTTTTAGACGTCATCTTACTCGCACCTGACCGTAATGTCAATAAAGGAACGACTCCCTGCCAGCTGTTGTTGTATTTAATACCGCAAGCCTTTACAAATCTACGATCACAAAGAGACTCGATCTAATGAAATCGTTGCTTTGCATGGAAATTAATCAACAAACAAAATTGATTCTCTGTTTTAAATATTGAAATCGTGAACTATTCCGGTTTAACTCAATTTCATTCACAATTAATATTCATCATATTTATGTCCAAACCACAATGTTTTGAAATATTTGATTGAATAAATTAATTGTTACAACCGTTTCCACAAAACCGGCAAGAATAGCTTTTTTATTAAATTTTAAAATTGTCACAAGCGCATTACTTTTAGGGAACTTAAATTTCAAAACTGATTTCTCTATGATACATATCTGAATTCGAGGATATAACCGAATTCATGCAATATAAGATCGAGCGGGGTGTTTCCGCCCGTCCGAAAGTGAAAGTCCTCCCTCGCCCGCCCTCGCACCCTCGAGACGAGACCAAACCTAACCGCAGACATCAGCGAAAGTACGTCGGAGTGAATTTTGATGTGGCATCTCTGTATGTTCGTATGATCATTTTAATTAGTATTATCCGACTTACCTTTGTGAGAGAGACAGTTATGTTGTAATGAATTTATTTATATACATATGTATGATGTATGTGTTTTATAAACCATCACAGAATGATATAAAATTTATCATACACCTTCCGATTACCCTCAGCTGTAGGTCTGGCGATTAGAGGTTCTTTCTCAGAATTTAAATTTCAACAAAATAGATTCAACGTTACCGCCGTGAAAGGGTTACAAACCGAAAGATTTACTTTACGTCCTAAAATGCGTTTTTATGATTGCATACTTAGTTTATTGAAACTAAGTACTAAATAATATTATAATATCTGCCCTCTGCCATCACCTTCGCTTTAAATAGGTCATCAATCATTTCATTATCGATTACCTGTTACAAGTTTTCGTTATTATCTGATCTCTCGCAGCCTTCAACGGATGGTTTCGTTTAAGACTCGTATACAAAGTCTCAAGAGACAGCTACGAAAAAACACGATACAAGGATACGGTATCAATTAGTTGATGCATACGCTGCTCTTGAGTAGGTAACCTCGTCAACTTGTTTAATGTTCGCTGTCGTATTTTATGTAAGTGACGCATGTAAAGCAGCGTACTGTCGTGGCATAATTTCAGTTCTTCCACTAACGAGCAGGCTCGCAGACGAGGCTTCTTCTCATTTATTGCAGCCGCAGCCTAGATGATATTGTGAGATTTGTAAGCGCATTGTTTTCGGCTGTACCTGGAATGGACGAAATGTAAACATTGTTAGTTCCTGACCAAAATATTTTCTTTCAGTCTGTATTTAAGAATGTGGGCCACAATTCAAGATTCATATTGCACAACGGAAAGAAAATGTTTAAACTTTTCCCATTCATTTTTATTACAATAGCAGGTGATTTGTAGGAACTCTGTTTATATTTACGAGTATAATTATATTCGTTTGATATTATTTAGTTGTGTTGTTCCAAAGCAGTAATACATTTGAAGTAAAGTATTGAATTAAAATCAACCGTAAATGAGAAAGTAACACGTTTTTGTCGGTGTGTCTGATAGTTTTGTTGTCAAAACCAATGAAACTATGTATTTTGATGTTATTTTGTAGGTAGGTAGCGCATCGTTTGAACACAGCATGTGGATAACTCCTTAATACTTTTAGGTTTAGTTAGGTTAGGTTTAGGTTAAACTACTTCCGAATAAGTTAGCTCTTATAACAGTAATACTGAGCGTGGAGCCGTATTCAAAAACAACCGCTTCAACAATCGCAGACTGCACCTGAGCTCAACTTACACATTAGTAACACATTACTTCACATTTATAAATATATTCACCTACGCAATTCTGAAATTAAAATAGATAGGTCTCTTGTAAAGCATCGGGTGTAGTGATGTGAGCAACAGAGGTCAGGGTTCGGACGCTCTCGGTTCATAGCTAATTACGAGGGGAAGGGTCCTCATTCATGTCACTCACACGGCCGCGTCAGTCGCTTTAATAAAAAGTCGTCGCTTACACAAATTGATTCGGACTCGTGCAAATCTATGAGCTATTCAACGTACTCTACATTTTTAATGCTTCTCCAACAATTGGCAGCGATGATGAAACAGTAAAAGTTATTATGAAAATTATTTATACAATCAATATAAACTGTATCTATTTGACACCAATTAATCTGTCAAATAAATTAATAAAAGACAAAACGACGGTTAGGATTTCGAGGCAACTTTTACGATATTTTATTTTTCTCATAATTTTAGCTCCATATTCGTACACGATGAATAGTTGCCTAGTATATTAGGTTTAGTCTCGTTTCTTCATAGTACCTTCGAGATATGTGATAGAAAGAGACAAAATATTGCTCAACTGCTGATATGCTGTCCTTGAGTGATATAAATTAGTATGGATGTGTAAAGTCCAATTGGCAACATAATTCGTTATTAGGTGATAAATTCAGGGTACTATTAGATACTCATCGAACAATAACTGCAACGGTTGAATTCGATTTTAATATTCAACAGTTGCACGCTAGTTATTTATAGAGATCCCATATGTGTAAGCATTTTATATTCTATTTCTCGCTTTGAGAATTTCGTGAACTCGATTTGTTGTTTTACTGCAATGTGAGCGGCATTGTGTCGCCACTTTCGTGCCACTTCTTAAAATCTAGGTAGGTATGCGGATTGCAAAAGTTTACTTCGGAAATATAAAAATGAAACATGCCTTAAATATGACTCATATTTGGTTTTATCGTTCATGCTAAATATTATGTGTAACTCTTATTACTCGAATGCTATAGTTATTTATTCTGTTCTGTATAAATGTATGAACCAAATGTATTTTTTGAAATATCTACAACAATTTTAAGTAATGAATTATTCGTATGACTTATTACTTATGTAGACAAAACGCGTCAGATTTGCAAGGACAGAGATATTTTGTATATATTGGCACTCGGTGCTTTCTGTCTACCCCATTGGGGACCTGGCGTGACGATATGTTGTTGTTGTTGTTTTTACTTATTCGTATATTTATATACAGGGTTTATTAACATTTATACAACTATTTGTTACAATAGGAAAAAGAATTTAAAAAAATACCGCCTGTTTATAAGTCCAAAAATACCTTTCCCTATAGCGGTTATGTAGAACTATCCTTAAATTGACCACCAGAATCCCTTATAAGATCCCTTTAAGTGGATCTTAAGATTCAACTGAACTTACGAACCCGTCTTGTCCGTTCTTTTGTGGAAAGAAAAGATTATTCGCCTAAGTAAATATGTGAACTTTGGACAAACGCCGTAGTCACACATGTTAACCCTACGAAAATAAACTCGATCTAGCAACCCGCACTGACGTAGTTAGCTCAAACTATATATGTATATTCATGACTACAGAACATGATCGCATCTTTATTTAATTGCTTTAAAGTTCTAAATTCTTGGGCATTTTGCTGTTTACTGTCCACATTATGAACATCAACGTCGACAAAGTTAGGTGCTGCAACGATCCGTAAGTACTTTCGTTGATAAAAAGGTGATGTATCCAATTTATCCATTGTGCGCTAAAATGGCGCTTAGCTCATATGCAAAGGGTTAAGAGCCTATTCTTCTCGGCTCCTGCTTACCGTCGTATTATTTCAGAACCCTACAGCCGTCTCCCGGCTTAATTATTTACGGCGTATTTAATGTTTAGTGCTCCATGCGCGATAAAGGCTTTGTCGCCTATTTTTAGAGTACGCTTATGTTGACGCCAAAGTCAAGCAACTATCAATAAAAAACTTCTATAACGTGTCGTATGTACAATTAGTAAAAAAAAGTAATTAAAAAAAATCGTTAAGTTAAACAATTCAATTTAAAATTAACGTTTACATAACCCAAAACATTGATAGGTTACTATTGAATCAGGATGCAATGATTCGCATTGTTTTATCTTTCATTCCTTCATCAGGTTTGATTAAAACTAATTACAAGAGCTTGCCGCTTAGATATCTCCTCACGAATCTTGGGTCGGACTAGTCACAACTGGGGGAGAAATTGGCATTCGCGACGTCTTCCCCCATCTTCCCCTTGCGCAGATAATTAACTGCAGATAGGTACCCCATGTCACGAGGGTGCACGATCAAATTTTATACACCGCGTTTTAAAACGCGGCGAGTGCCAGGGGACGGACTCGAGCACCGCACTGACACGTAGGGTTGGAACAATTTGTTAGGGGAACTAGGTAAGCGACCGTGATTTTATTGATTTTCAAAACGTCTCAATTAAGCCTCCCCCCCCCCTCCCCGTCCTATGGAATAATAAAAAATGCACAGATAATACCTGTCCATCTTTCAACACCTTCTAAGCACGATTTCGAGTCCTATTAATATTTAAATAGGACCGTTCTCAATTTAACTGCTAAATAGGATTATTGAATTGAGTAGAGACCCGCGCACTTCTATATATACTTTTCGTATTACTTATTCAAATTCATATTGTCCCGTCAGTATAATCTCTCGTGATAAAACACTGCGCGATACTCGTATATGTTAGATCTGCATATTTATAACATTTTGTGAAAACACGTTTTGTTTATAGTGTATAGCGCAACAAAGGAAAAGTTGCGAGAACGGTTGGCGTGTAGTTAAAATGGAGATTATTATTAAGCTACCCATCGTTTTGGGTTTCGCAAGATATTTTTCGTATGATGACATTTTAGACGTGTTTAAAATATTTAAACGATTTCCAAACTGATAGCATGTTAGCTTCTGCGTACGGTTTACCCAAAGCATTTTTACCACCACATCCATTACTAGCGTGAAGTAATTATTAACATTTAAATTATTTTTTCGCTGTAAGGGGTGTGGTTGTTGGTTGTATTTGTATATTAGAGCCCTATAAGGCCTATGTCAGAAGCCCTATGATTAGTTCTAATAAGTTAAAGAGAATCACGTTTCAAATTCAATTTAGAACACATTTGATCAATATGTATACTTTTGATGGACACTTTAAAGCTACGCCTGGTCACCCTACTATATCTATTGTTTAAGAACAAATTCCATCGGAGTAGATGGGAGCAGACATATAAATCACGGTACTAATGCCGCAGCATCCGGCAGTCGGAGCGACGCCTCGTGCGCACCCTCCTGCAACAACGCCAGCCAGCAGCGAGGAGGGGCCCCGTCATTGTACAATGTACTATAATTGTTACAAATATATTCGTTATAAACTTTGACAATGTTTATAACGAATACACCTGGATAGTATACCGTAATGTAGTTCTATTTTATTGCTTCTCAATCTACATATTCGTACAACTTTAACTACTGAGCTGTGGAAGCTCTCAAGAGGCATGACTTTTTCCGTCTCAGTAGATGAATATCATCATAACTTTAGATAATTTATAAATGGATACAAAGTATATAGCCTATGTCCATCTGTTATTTCACATGGTTGTTCGTATAGTACTCCATTACTTCATACATTTGAGACGATGAAAGAATTTTTCAAATTAGTGCAGTGATTCCTTCTGTGATTATATCTCATAAAATTTGCACCCTTTCTTTATTATATTAATATAAGTTTGGATAACTTAAAATACGTGCAAAATATATAAAAATGTTGTTTGCATGTCATATAAAGATACGTTTTGTATTAGCGCATTTATATTTTATGAAAAATAATTATATTGCTAATGTCATCATATCATGTTAAGACATCTGCGTTCCCACGGACAAAGCAAATGCAGAGATCTATTACACGTAGGTACTTGTAAAGAATGAAACAGATAAAGCAATACTTAAACATTTCTGTGCATTCCTATAGGAGCGCACACTTATAGACTTCATATTCGAGTACGTTGTAAAAGGAAACCAGCTGATGCAAGTGTTCGGATATAATAAAAATATACATACATACCTACTTAAAGACTGCAGTTTTTATTGACGTGTCGTCGTCTAGCCAATAGTCCTGGAATCAAACTGGCTAAAAAAATTACAAGCTGTCTGTCTGTGAAATGACGTACGCAATACGTGATTAAGCAAATGATATAATTACCAGTCCGGGTTAAACAGCACTTACGCTGACGAGCATTAAAGGATACAATCACTAATCACATTTGCATACATACCTACATGTCACAATCGCGGCGGGGAACACGCGAATTATGCAGACAAGTTACGCAACGAATTGAAATTAAAAATTTTAACGTGATACAAAATCGCGTTTGTGCGCCCACCCATTTTTCTATCATACAATATATGTACACTGATGATGGTCCCAACATCAGCAAACGTATAGAACTTTTTAAAACACGAATTCCATAAAACAATATTATTAGAATAGATAATATAAAACAAAACCCCGTTAGGGACCTGGCGTGATGGTATAATAATAATAATAAAATAAATAATCATTTGTTACATTAATATGAATGTGTAATGCTACACTGAGTGTTACGTGTACGTAACAAATGAAGTATAATCTTACCAGGCATCAGACACGGCGGATACGATGCAGGTACGGGGCGGATATGAGTGTCTATATATCCATTTGGTATAGACCATTACCACCTCCAACGCTTCCCTAATAAATCATTTCCGCAGTCCTAACGCATTTGTGAGGTTAGTGTGAACGGACAAAATGTAGAAATTAGTTGGATGTTGACATAATTTTGTTCAAAAACTGTAACACTAAGATTTGGGGTTCAGTGCTGAATAACATTAGTAACATATCGTAAATTACTGAAACCTGCTAAAAGCACCTCGGAGATCGCTTGGCTCCCATAATTTCTTAACGAGCAATTCGTCCTGCTTGGCAGTAGAGGGTAACGAGAGCTAAATGCTTAACTGACACCTGCATTCCAGAGTTCACGTTCACAGTCACAATTAATAAACGTTAACTGTTGGTTAGAAATGTTAGAACAACAAGCTGAAAGTATGAATTTCTATTTTTATAGGTACCATACAATGGGATAAGTTTCTTCAGATCCTCAACTAAAACTTGATAAACGTAACAAACAAAAGATACAACTGCTATAAATAAATGTATAGTTGATTTACTGCGAAATAACACATCACATGGCGAGTTGATAAGTTTAATATTGACTCCTAAAATTGCTTTAAGCCGTATTAGCCGACAATAGTAGAACATATTTGGAATGTGGACCTTACAGAGTGTGTAGAGAAGCGAAATTGCTTGGCCCGACTTGTTGGGGTTGTTGGGGCGAATTGTTGTCGCAGCGCCGCGCTTATTGGCGTGTCCTCGACGCTTCCTTCCGCCGCGGGAAGGACCGACAAAATTTTACCGCTAAAAGTGCTATCTAGGAGAGCAGTTTATCTGATTGATGTAGCCACCAACTAATGATTATATCGAATGATTATCGAAAACAACACCGCTTTACTTCTATTTAACTTTAGGCAATTTTTGGCAATTAATAATTGATCTTTTTGATAAACGAATAATACGGCGAATGCAGAATATATATTGTTGACTAGACATGTCAACCGGTTGGCATCCAATATTGGAAGTTATCCAAGACATTGCGTCCATGAACCCCATGAAAGTTCGTCTGTAAGTAAGCAATGCGGAAACGCTGAAGATATTAACCCTACGGATTTATATACCCCATTTAAACGGAATTGTTTTGTGTCTTCGTCGTAATAACATAAGCCTATTCCGTGTCGACAAAACAAGTAGCTACACATTCGGCTTCGTAACCGATACGTTGTTTTCAACAGAGCATCGATTTTTACTTCAAGCGCGTATCCTTGACGCTGAAAATTATAATATAGTAGGATAGGATCATGTTTTTTTTAAACACAGTATTGAAGTATGTCTCGTATATACAAAGAAATAATAAATCGTTAAAAAATACACATACTAATATAAATAAAAAATATGATGCATTACTGTCTTGTAGTTTGTACAGATTATGTTACCTATTACAATTGATAGTTAGGGCATCAGCTATTAAGATTTTGCAGTCAAATGAATATTCATATTCATCTTGAAATAGACTTAGTCACATATGCATTATTATCCTGAAGGATCCGAACCGATGGGAACGCCTCGTAAGTCCTTGTCAGTCTGTCTGGAATATTCTACAGCGAGCACAAAATACTGCTTAGCAAAAATAGCATTATGTTGCAGTTGTGTTTTAATTCATAAAACTGTTACAAAATTACAGTACTATGTTCGTTAAAATACAAAGAGTATGAAATTAACCTCCGATCCGTGTTAGAGAAGCGGACTCACCTGATTGCAATTATAATGATAATATGGACGATTCCATACAAGGTTATTTGATTTCAAAATACGCAATTAAATGTGTATCATAGTAATGAGAGAGCCGATAAACCTACATAGTATTTACATACTATATTATATTTACATATATGGATATTATTATTACACAGAGTAATTGGATGTGCTCATCACACACACACAAATGTTTGTCTTGGGAGGATATCGAATCCACAACCTCCGGTTTAGCAGTCAGGGTCCTTTATCACTAAACCAAGAAGCCCTCGCCTAGTTCAAGGTGGAATCTATGTAAAAATAACATTTCAACGTCGGTAACATAGTAAAAGTAATGCCAGACATTGTCCCTACATCATATAGATTTTCACGCGGCATTTACTTAATCCACTGCGGACGAACGGTCGCAGCTAAATTGCGATCACAGAAAGTTGCGTGTTTATTTTCCACGGTCAATACAACTGCCGGAAGACGAAAAGTATTATTACCGAAGTTATTTTGTTCTGAGCCGTATCCACGCGTGTAAAATTAATGGCAAAGAGTTTTATGTTAACTTATTTTACGGCAACACACTTTCGCTGAGAGTAAAAGTCAACTTTACTCCTATTAGCTTCGCGCTATCTGTAAAAACCCCTGAGCCGCACAGCAAAAATTTTCTGACGGTTGACTTTTTTCATACAAACAAAAATAGTTTGAACAATGATCCAATTTTGAAACATAAACGTTGAGGCAGTCACTAGAAAATTTAAATGAAATTGATAATATTTCTGTAGTATTGCTTTATATTTATTTCATTAACATAGAGAAAACTTCAAAAATTATATTGTCTAGTACACAATAACGATGAAAATTTAAATAAACAACTGGTAGTAACTACTGTTCTGAAGTTATGTCGAAGAAAATTTTAATTCAATATTACTAACCTACAATCTTTAATCCAGACAGCGAACGAACAACGCAACTTTAAACTTCAACTGGTTAATTGGCAAAGTTTCGTGCACTTAAAAAAACTACCTCAATTCTGTACCTACAAACTTTTAAGGATTCGGATAGCTTTGCTGTGAATTGTATTTCCGTTGTTAAGAAAGTCCACGAGTTTTGATCTGTTAGGCTCCGGAGGAACCGGTTCCGGTAAGAGGTAAAGTAAGATTAGGCCCTAACTGTCTGCCGATTGATTGATCTTTGAAACACTTGCGTGTTAAGAAGACGTCGCTATTCAACGTCGATGTGTGCGCGAAGGCATCGCGATACATACACTCGCTCGGCGCTGCTCGGGGGTCGACGCCCGGGGGTGTGCCGGGGGGCGCTTTACACTTCCGCCTCGCTGCACTCATTTCCGCATAAACAGTGCCTACCTCACTGCATCAAGATGTAGGCCTACGGATCACACAGTCAAGCCATGTCACGTCCTCATTATTATGCAACATTTTGCTACTTTATAATTAGGTATATAATTAACTTACATAAATGAGCCGTGTTGTTAATCCTTTAAGTAAACTAACGCGGCTATTAATATAAGCGAAACAACAATAAAACTTAGTGACACGTTTAATAAACTAACAATGGCAGTAACGAGCTCTATTTAATGACTAATCAGTACAAGTTCAGGTTAAAAAGAGAAACGCAATTTGAAATCCCCCTTAAAAGTTTCGAAAGCGAAGGAGTGTGGGTGAAATAAAACAAAGGCAGGCACGCGCCCGCCGCGGCACTCATGCTGAGTGCTCTGCTTTGTGGCAGCCCGGGCGATACAATGCAATACGCGATACATACTCGCTCGGAGCCTCATAGGCTAGCAGCTATACCGTGCCTGCTGCTCGTTGAAGTCGCACGCAAAGCTTATTAAACATGTCGCTACATCACGCAGCATTGAAGGGCAATTCTAAATAACATGGTTGCTTAATACATCTATAGTAATACTTAGCGATTTTGCTGCTAATTGCTTCGTATTATGCCGCAATTGACTTTACCTACTGGAAGAATAATGGTTCCTTTATAAACTTTGTATTTTTAAAAGAGGAACAATACTGTTAAGACATTATTGGGTACGGATTTAGAAAGTTTCCAGTCCGAATATCGTTTAGTTTACAAAAATTTTGAGCAACCTTAAATTTATAGGTAACATTGTAAGAGCAATATGCATATTAATGTTATGCATGCGACATGTTATATATTGCTATTATTTACCCGTTGGGCCGGTATTCTTAAATTCTTCCAATTGACTGTTATCAAGTTAAAATTCGTATAGCGAGTGATAATCGAAACAATGTTCAATTTATGGTTTTAAGAGTCTCCGATTCATTGTTTGGTGAAAGGCGCGCGCGACTGGAGATCATTAGTGAGGTGAACACTAATGAACCTCTCGATCCGAACCACATCGCAGAAGGAACAAGTCCAGTGTTGTGGAACTCGATACAGCGTGAATGTGGACATTCAAACTTATACCTAAAAGTATTTAAGAACAAAGTTTCCTGTTTATTAGAGTACATTAAGAGTAATAACATTATTCTTTCATAACAAATAAAATAAGTAGGTATGTACATTAACAAGTAACATTAACTTAGTTAAATCGAAATATTACCTAAACGATATTTTCACCCGCTATCAAATGACTTAGATATTTATCTATATTCGTTATGAACCAGGAAGTCATGTTGAAAATTGCAAATAGAAAATAAATATATTCTTAGATGTGATTTATTTGATGTTACGTAAGTTACAATATGAAATTATACAATGTTGCACGCTTATATTCGGGGTCCAGTTTCTGCCAAAAACCCCTAAGAAATTTTCACATAATTTTCATATTTAGAACTTTACTCGTAAATATAAAAGTATTATAATACAATTTAATTAGTCCGTGACATTTCAGCTGGCTCAAAACAGGGAGAGTAGATTGGCTCAGTAGCTTTATCGGTTGACGTTCGTTTTTGAAATAGATTCAAAGAAGCGATAGGCGAGATATGAAAGTGTAGGTATTGGAAAAATGGAGAACATGGGCTCGGAGCGGCGGTGAGAGCTTATCGAGAGACGGCGTGAAAGCGTGGGCCTCTTCTCTCGAAAGGGTGGCTTTGTGCCTGCCACTACAGCCACTCCGCACCAATGAGGACACACTTCCTTTAAAATACTTATAATGAACTACGGTTCCGAACGCCTCGCCAAATCTAGCATTTTCTTCCACCATTGATTTTTCTATTCCGTTACAATTAGGTGGAGTAACAAATATGGAATGGCTTCATGAGTTTTTTTTATATAATATGGAAAAATAATTTCTGTGACTTACTCGCGTAGTCGTAGAACTTTAAAAGTACAATAGTATTATTGTGTAAATCTTTTCTTCACATTGAATTAATTAGTAATGCAAATCTGACACACGGTACATACACCTACTGAAACATATTGGTGCTTAATAAATAAAATCTATGTCGATAATTTGTTCGTCCATAGTAATTGTTATATTTATCCTATTTGTAAAAAGGAAAGTGAAAACGAAAGTCATAATTGAATTACACAAAAGTGTCTAGATTACTGCCCAGCTTATTTATTCAATAAGGAAATCAAATTTTGCTTTGAGAGTTCCCTGTCGTATTGCGTTTAGAATTATATTAACTCGACCACGACCCGGTTGTTTGTGTTTCAGCTAAATTAATTTGTATTTCCTATTAGTTGGTAACTAGAATTTCTTAATTTTGGTTCTCATTGCTTCTGCGTAATGAAAGTAAACTCACTGACCAGCCTCTATATTCAATTGACTTCTGGACGAATGACAGTGTACACTTTGAAAACGGTATACTTATTTAATTTACATATTCAACTTGTATTTCTGGAAAATTGAAACTTAAACAGTAGTTACAACAATTCGAGAAGAGTATTTTTATAAAGACATTTGCTTCGGTAATTAATTTTACGAGACATTTTGATGCAGGAGGCGAAAAGTAACATCGACTTTTAAGTCCAAAATTTCTTTGACTCGTAACAGCTTTTCATTCACTAATATTCGTCCATCCTAAGGTTTGGCAGTGAATATATTCATCTCACAGAACCAAATTGATTTTGCAGCGGGTGCGACGACGTACAGCGTTCGCTGGAGCTGTTGGACCAGGTGCTGAGCGAGTACGACGAAGGCGAGCCGCGGTCGCTTGAGGCGCGTGCGCCCGCGCCTGCCACGCCGGCGACGCCCGCCACGCCCGCTACCCCCGCCACCGACGACGACTCTCCGCTCGCCGGCCACACCTCGGAGGACGATGGATACATGAGCATGAACGGCAGAAGGTGAGCTACCTATATTAAAACCAACTGTCAGTAACAACTGCTAAAACCCCAGCCTAAAATTTTCTTCAGAATAACATCACACTCGCTATAAATTATAAGCTATTTCGAATGTTTTCCCAAATTTTCTGTACTGTAATAATATTATTACAATCTTTATTTCTTTGAAATAATCGTCACCTTAATTTTTTTCTAAACTGACCACTCTGGGTCTTCCCAGGCATCTGGTATTCGCCCCCAAAATAAGATATTTGCGAAACCTAAATCGCCCCGACTTCTTCGGCAGTTATGTTTCAGGAATGTATTCGGATTTGACCAAATGATTTTCCAGCAATGTATCAAAGCACATTTTAAACCCTAACTTTGTTAACAAGTACGCTTATGTAAATTTAAAAAAGTTTAGCAACATATTCTAAAATTATAATCAGACAGAATGACGAAAAATAAAGCGATTTTGTTTCGTTGTCATATCGTATACTGCAAATGATTATATTACATAAATTTGCAGTCAGGCAATATTGAATAATTTGTATCACATTTAGTAATTATTAGCTCTAGGGTACTGATCTCGTATTTTTAGTAAGAACAACGAGTGCTGCCCACGCATGATTACGCCTGTCTCTACGACCTTCCCACACACATTCAATACAAAGGATAGCATTTTGTTTTCTGTCAGTGTTTCATCGCTACATATTGATCTACGTTTGGTAATTCTGACTGAACGTCTTATGAATATTATTTATTTTATTAACTCATAAATAAACTATCTCTTAAAGTGGTCAGGAAACCGAGCTATGAGTGGATTGTGAGCAATAATAATTTTGAATTGCAGAGCGAAGTTCGCGTTGGGATTCCGACCGACGGAGGAACGCGAGGAGCCTTCGCCACCGGACGCGCAGTCGCCGCACTCGCCCCCGCCTCCCGAAGAGGCTCAGCGTATCATCTCTACTTTATTACCTAAGTAAATATAGACGATGTCTTTTGCGAAATTGTCAATTGATAATAAAGCCCAAAAAGTTTACTTGTAAAAAACGTAAACATATTTTTATCTTTATTTTTCATAAAATGTATTATCAAAAATGGTATGTTTTGATTTTCAGAGTGTCGCCAGCGAATTCAGCCAAACGCACACCTACAATTGACTATCGAGAAGCTGAGGAACGACTGGATTCAATCATTAGCGTGAATGGAATTACAACTGCCACGCAAACCACCTTTGTAAGTATCTTAAAAATAAAACTACAAATAATATTTATATCGTACGCAAAATCTTTGATCATTAGCCAAATTGACATCATCCATTACATCCATCCAAATCCAGTATTTTAAGTAAAGCAATAATGATTAAGCCGAATTTTGCCAAAAGTCCTATGGAAAGTTGCAGTATGTTCTATTTCTATATTTCAGCCTAAAACGAGACATCAGCGTCCATTTGGATGGGAAAAAGACAATGAATCTAACGGTTTTCAACTGCAGCAACCACCAGTGCCTCCTTATAAATTTTCATCGCTTCAGCACGGAGCGCGACCTCCGCAGCAAGAAGTGACGTCTGCGTGGCTGCCGCCGCGGCACGGAGCCCTGCCTGTTGGACTAAAAAAGTCGCCGAGTGTTGAAACACCACCCGTATTCCCCTTCATGGGTTTCTCGAGCGAATTCAGCGACAAACCCTACAATGAACACCCGGTCACCATTTACCCCGGACCAAATATACAATATAATAAACAATCACATTCACCTACCTATAACATTCAGAAAATTTCACCTTCAAACAGAGGTATTGAAAGAAAGAACGCCAAACGCGATAGCCGGTCCGACGGGGAAATGTTGTCGCCGAAAGGTAAATTACCTCCCCGGACTCTCGCCGGTTCTATGGAGAGACATAGAGAAGTGTGTAGAGGATCTTCGGAGGATATAATGGAGAGCTGTAAGAGGAGAGGTTCGAGTAAGAGCAACGACGATGATCACTTCTCGGATGATTCCCTGGAGGAATCATTCCCGCCGCCGCCTCCCACTGTCACAACGCCTTCGAAGCGCAATTCCATTGCTTGGGAAGTGTCTCTCGATGGTGACGATCCTCTACTGACTCCAGGAAGTACAAAGGTATGAACAACCAAATCATACATTTAACAATGTTTTTTTACAAATACTCATTTGTTTCACAAATGGACTATTAAAATTATAAAACTAAGTAAATAGATGAGAAATAATTAGACAACAAAAATAATATTGGTAAAACCTTTTTATTTGAGTTTTCACTGCGAAAGCACGAACGGCGAATATATTTTGGTCCAGAGCGACATCCCTGTTTGGCTTTGTTTAAAATATTTCACTATCCAATTTCAGGTCATAGGAAGACGGAGAAGAAAATCGGGAGACCAGTCTCATTCTAGTACAAGTTCTATACCTCAACGAGTAGACGACGACTGGGGCGAAGAGTACTGGCCCCCGCCTCCTCCCCTTTCTCAATGCGAACCTCTCGCATCGCCCGGCTCCGATGCCGAAGCTGAGCTAAGACGCCCACAAGATTTCGCTACTGGCACATACGTTATACGTAAAGGCAAAAATCGTAAACAGTTACCGAGCTTTAATAAAAACGCGAATAAAGCTAACTGTAATAACACGAGCAACATGATACAGAGCCACAGCCTGAATAGAAGCACTGACAAATCTTTGGACGGCTCCAGTATATCTATAAGCGGCTCCGGGTCAGTCGGTTCCTATAATTCTAGACCAAGTTCCGATTTAAGTTTACCTCAGTCACGGTACAGTGCAGACTTGAATTCAAGGCTGAGTCGAGAACTCAATACACCAAATTCTAGATATAGCATAGATCTCTGCACGCCGAATTCTAGACTTAGTAAGGAGATGACGTCTCCAAAATCGAGACTAAGTCTGGATCTCAATAATGGCCAAGATAGATACATCAACCCCGATTATTTCGGTCATAGTCCTAAAAGTAGAAAAAATTCTAGTGATAAGAATGTTATTACACCTAAAAATGTTACACAAAATAAACTATCGCCACAAAATAGATTCACAGATTTCAAAAAGTATTCTTCTACATTTGATAATATACAGTCATTAATAAAAGAAGGCAAGGTCGAGGAGACTCCGCAAACAGAATGCAATGAAACCGTGAACGAACTGGCCACGGTTCCACCTAACATGGTGCGGGTAATTTCGCTGCCTGCTCTCGGAGCCGAAGGCGATACCAACAGCGCGAGTCGTCAAGGTCTCATCACCACCGTCGAGGAGGAGGAAGACCAGGAGAGCGGGGAGCCCGGTTCGAGCGGAGACACCTCGCCTCTCCGGAAAATTGAAAATAATATTAGCGCTATATTAAGTCAAGGTCGGGACCAAAAACATTTTACCCCATATATACCTAAAGACTGGAATATCCATAAGGATGAATACTGTGATGAAATATCTAAGGAAATATTAGAAAACAGCTTCCGCTATAGCTCTAGAGAGAAGCAGAAGCGGCACGACATTCAGAAATCGTCGAGCCACAACGAGATCCAGAACCAGCGCTCCATGGAGCGGCGCGACCGCTCGTCGGGCCGCCGTTCCAACAGCATGCACAAGTCCACCAGCGCCAAGGACGTGCCCGTCTGCTTGATGCGCCAACCGTCGTCCTCCGACTCCGCAGTATCTAGCGGCGGAGATTTCCCGTTGAACGTACAGATACTTGAACATTCGTACAGACACAACCAATTACCGCCGTCGCCTAATTTGGGTCACGAGATGGGTCCGCTTCCGCAGACCCCCGAATCGCCCAAGTTCCCACCTCTCCCGCCCTCGCCCGTCCAAGAAGTTGAAGATGAGTACACAGAAATAATGCAACCTACAGAAAAACGTCATCACAAAAAAGCTGACACTCTACCCACCCCCACTATGGAATCCAGAAGAAGGTACATTCATAATTATCGTATTGTGTGTACATTTTTATTGAATTTATTATTAATTAATTTTAAATGTACATAAGGCATTATAATATATGTAATAACCAAACAAAACTGTGATTGACACAAAAGGTACTGATACTTTTCTAAGAAATATCTTCCAGCACACCTGTAGCTGGATCTTTAGTATATTTTATACCCATTATTTTTTACTACAAATTATTGGTCATATTTTAGGCCATCAGAACCTGTCCCGCCCGTACCACCGCACCGCGATACTACAAATAGTCTAAAAACGCGATCCATGGAAACTAGCTACAATAAAAATAGAAGAAGCAACACGTTCAAGAGCGGATCGACCGACCGAAGAACTTTACCTACAGGTATGTAAATCAATCTCATCTAGCACGACTCGCTATTTCTTTACGTTTGCTAATATAGCCTTTTGTCCATTTTGCTTGGCACGTGATCTTCTTAGAAGGCTAGAGTGTTAGCACGAATAAATATAGTGACAAAGATAAGACGACTCGAATAGAAAAGCGCGTCATTATCGATGTCCCTACTTTTATTCGTGTCCGATTTTTAAAATTTTGCTAACAGTTTTATTTCAATAAAAAACAAAAACGTCTGTAAAAATCAAACCATTTACTTCCTTTTGGGGTTGTCTTATATTAGGACTGAATTTCTAGATACATTGCTACTCTTGAGTATTAAGTGATCATAGACGTAATGAATACTTTTGTTGAGTGAGATAAAGCTGAGTGGTCTTTAAAACGTGATCAAGGTAATTAAATTTAAATTTAATGTGTTAACCGATAGCTAAACCCACGTGGCCTTAAGTCCGCTCTTTGGTACAATAAAGAATAAAGAATAATCTCAAGAGAAACCAGAATAGTTCACAGTCAGCACCTGATATCAAACTCACGGTCACTGACTTCACCACAAATCGGACTGTTCGGAATATTTAGGAACAATAGGGGTTTCAAGAGTGTAATATACTATGTTAGAATACCTGGATCACATTTGCGAGTGTCAATTTCATTTGTTCACATATCATACATAGGTAGTAAAGAAGGTATCGATTATATTAATTACAGATATGGGCACGAACGGTGCACGGCGCAGAACCCTGCAGCGGCAGCGGGGCGAGGGCGGCGGCGCGGGGGGCGGCGGGGGCGCGCGCGGCCCGCTGCAGACGTCGGCCAGCCTGCCGGAGACGCCGGTGTTCGCACGCGGCTGCGACGTGCCGCGCACGCCGCCGCGAAACTCCACGGGCCCGCCCCGCAACAACACCGTCAACTCGATGCAATCTATCGGTTAGTCCGCTGGGTGATGCTCGCTCGTATGTGCGTCTTCGCTTTTATCGCCCAGGGTTTAGATTCGTTGCATAACTGAATCTTTTCAAAGAAACCCTATTAGTTATCAATAATAGTACAGGGAACATTGATTATTAACAATAGGATACGGTAACAATATTCATGACACAACTCACACATTGTTCTTTGATCTCGGAAATACTGGTTCTTCCTTGTATTGGTCATTAAAAGGTGTCGAAACATCGAGATTGATTGCTTAACATTCGCCAACTCGAATGACAAATAGCTGAATATCTTGGTCTGAAGTTCGGTTCCAGCGTTTTGATACCGTAGATATTTCAGTAACATTCGCAGCATATAATTTGTAATTTTTGCTATAGTTATTATAGAATCGATATCTAGATACAGGTAGTACGTACTGTTATGTTTGTACTTGTCGACCGTGCCGTGCGTATGTCGATCTCGAACAATAACAGCACTGTTTCCGATACGTCTTCCTTTGTTTCTCCTAATCTGTGATTGTAATTATTCGGCTTAATCTCGCTATCTACGAGATAATTAAGGCATTGTCCTGCTACTGGATTGTCTGCGATGGCTGACACAGGCTCTATGTCTTTCGCTTCACTAACTACTAGCACACCACCCACTAATGGAGGCATAAATTCTTTCCGCATGATACGCAGGGTTTCAATAAGTATATATCACGAGCTAAGTCTTTCATCGAGAGTTGGAATGGCTTTTGATGTCCTAACTCCATTTCACTGAGAAGCTTCTGGAAATGTTTGAGCTTCGATTCTTCATACAATTTTGACAAACGCTCTTCCAACGTGTCAAATTTCTTTATTTATGGAGGTTCGAGTAAAATATCACTAACTTTTTGTATGCAGTCCTTTCCAAGTTTAATGCTACCTAAAATGTATCTCGATTCGTCACTCATCTTCTGCGGCGTGAGGCTGGCATTATACTGTACGAACCAATAGCATGGTTAGTTGCACCAAAATTTTGGTATTTCTGATGAAACTGTCAAGACAGCAACGCGCGGACATTAATGAGCGGTTTTGTTGTTGTCACGTTATATAGTAAATCTGTTGGCAGGAATATCAGTGCTAATCACTAGTTTTCGAAATTTTAATGCCAGCTCTTCAACCTGTTGTCAGGAGTCTTTTTGAATATGAAAAACAATATCAAAACATCATTGAAAGTATACCAACAAAAATACAAAGTATAATTTTGAACAGACGAGGCATATAAAGCTTTAATCTACTTTGGTCTGAGCGCCTACAAAATTGCAATGAGCCATGTAATTAATTATTTGCTTGGTTCAAAAAAATATTATCTATTTTAGTATCCTACACAGAATTCTGGAGTGGTGGATGGATGTTTATATAATCGATAACACTTGTTATGTGAAGACGTCGTTGTACAGGAAGCAGCGCCACGCTGGGAGGGTACGGCCGAGGGTCGGTGATGGGCGCGGCGGGCGTGTGCACCGGGGCCGACTTGTTGCGGCTGGGCGGTCCGCCGCGCGGCTGGTACCCACGACAACGACACAGGTAACATGCAATTTAGAATCCTAAGCGCGTCTATCTTAAATTATATCAATAATAATAATAACTGGGGGCAATTCCACACGCGGCTATCCGATACCAAATTAGGCAATTTAATGACTGTTTTATGGTAACCGGACAGTTGATAACATACATACATATATAATACTTATATAGATATTTTTATTACGACAACACAGAGCAAACAGATGTGCTCAACAATTAAACGTTTGTCCTGGGTGGGAATCGAACCCACGACCTCCGGTTTTGTAGTCAGTCTCTCTAACCACTCAACCACGAGGCCAGTCAAGTTATGTTATCATAAATAATGTTCAAATATTGAACAGTCATTTTAAACTTAGATTTCACTAGCTGATTACAATGTAATAATCAATTGATTGGCCAGTTTTATTATTTGATATTACGCTGCAACCTAAAATTGTTATGCCTAATGCTGAATGCAATTTTTAATGTTTGACCTTTTAGATGTCAAAGGCAATAATATGAAGGGTACAATTTTTTTACTGTTCACCGCATAGACCCGCGTCTACGGAACACCTGGACAGGATAACGGCGTCATCGAAGCTGGCAGCGGAGCACCCGGCGCCGTGGGACGGCTCCGGCGCCCGCAAGCCTCTCACCCTTCCGCCCAATTTGACGCCTAAGTTCTTCCAGAAGTCACCCCGAGAGGCTCTGCGAAGAGTCACCAGTTTATTAATAAGAAAAGGTAAGTACTTACCCCGAAAGTTCGTCATCATCTGAGTTGACTGACATTAAATTTAATACCATGCGGAAATAAGTCCGCCCTTTGTTAACCACAATAAAGAATAAATTAAATACAGTTTGTTCAATGAAACAAGATAACTAATGTAAACAAAGTGTCAGAGATATAAGAGATTATTTTTTTTCTCAAAATCATAATTGAAAAACATCAGCATCTGTACTAGACAAATAAGATTCTTCAGAAGAATTTGAATCTGTGGCATTTATAACAAAAATATCTACTATTGAGTGAATAGTATGATTCTTAGCATAATTATCCTTGACTTTTATTATATAATCTATACAATTTCGCTATTCTAATAAGAAATACATTTATAAAACCATCGTGAAGCGATTTTTTAAGGTCTTTAAATGTAAATTTGTGTTGTTTTTCGCCACATTGAAATCCACATTCCAAGCAGGAATTTACTTGAACTTACTTACAACTTGAATCTAGGTACAACTTACAGGAATTTCCTTACAACTGCGAGAGAAAAGGACAGAGATAGTAATCTTAACGGTATCTTACGTTACCTGAGTACAATGATGTTTATAATTTTTATGTTGTTTTAATGGATGCACTATTTTTTTCCCTTTTTTCTACTACTTAGTTATCGCTCGTGTTAAGCATTCAGCCACTATTAGACATTGAGTAGCAAAGATTTGCCTCTATAAAGCACTCGTAGAAACTATCATATTGACTAATTGACTTCGGTCAACCAGAATGAGGTTTTGAGTTAATCCTTTTTATTAACTTAATTGAATATATGCAAAAATAATGACAATTAAAAAAAAAATTAATAGTAAACTTTAGTGCTAATACAGTAATTAAATGTGGTTGTTTATTCATTATCGTCGATCTATCCTTGAATATGAAATTGGTCAATCAATTAGGTAATTGTGTTGCGAAATTCACTTAGTGATATGACATTTTTCAAATTAGGTCATTACTTTCATTAATTGAATATACATGGAACACTCAGGTTGATGAAGTACTCTGTAATAATATTTTAGTGAAGATAATACATTCAATTTAATAGCATGTTACTATAACATGAAATTATTTATAAAGATTGTTTTGTACTTTTTGTTAACCAAACTGGTTTACTTTAAGACGTCGTTGATACGGGTCGTGAATCGCTGTGTATCAAACACATTTAGTGTTTATTGATTGGTTCTAAGGAAATTGTTTCAAATCTCTTTTATTGTCTCAACCTGTCCTACTTCTAGATACAGTGTTCAAAAGCTTAGCAATATTGGCTCACGTCGTATACTATTTGTGACCAACTGCAATACAAAAGGAAATAAATGTTTTATCGTTGTTTTGACAACACAGCGGGAGGTGCGGCTTAGCACAGCCGGCGCGTGTTGCTCAGAATTCCCTCATATAATATATACTTTAGGATTGACCGACCTCATCGACCTTCTTATAGTTGCACTGGCACGTGTGGAGACACGTTGAACGGAGGTTCAATATAAGAATCATGAGATCATAGGACGCCTCGCTGGGCAATCGCGCGTCGGGAGGCTTTACGCGTCCTACGGAACATTTGGAGAAAACCCTTGTTGCATTTGTGTACCAGTGTAAGTAATGACAGTGTAGTGGTATAAATTTCAGCATCTGTGACTATACAAAGTTACGTACGTTTTACAATATAAATTTTAATTATCACGCATTATAACGGTGAAGTAAAACGTCGCGAGGAAATCTGCCCACCATAGAGTATGTTATAAAATATGTAATGTTTTCTGAGCCATGTGAAATTTGCCAAATCGCACTCGGCCAGCGTGGTAGATTATGACCTAAAATCGTCCTTCCTTTGAGATGAAACCCATGTCCAGCAATAGAACAATATAAGGGTCCAAAAGAAAGTGCATAGGTTCAGTTGCCTTCATAGTTAGTGATATTCAATTTTATAAATGCTAGCAAATTTGTACAGTAAAAGTGCGTGCCAGAATTTGAACTCAGAACTGAAAGTGAAAGACCCAACGGTTTGGCCATCACAGCAGGATTGTTATTTCGATAAACGTTTAAAATATTTGAAAATTGAACGAGATAACAACCCGTCGTGTTATTTTTCTCATTATGTACCACAGTGTAATTAGGTGCAGTTGATAACAGATGTTTGTGTGTGCGACTTCCTACAAACGGTATAAATATAACGATGTAATTATGGACTGCACACTTGCGAACGAAGAGTACGGGTCAATGTGACAAACTAAAATTACTCTTAAAATAATATAGAAAAATGGGGTACGGAATATGAATGTAACCATGTTGTATATAATTTACCATTTAATAAAATAACACCAAATGTTACAACAAACATAGTTTTTGCGTTGAAAAAATTATGGCTGGTATCTCACATGCAACACAGAAACGCGTTTTAAAACAAAATTAACATTTTTTTCATTACATCCACGGGCTCTTCTCGCGGCTGCCAGGCGTGTACG
>DWDX01000157.1:0-35184 GCA_018245675.1 Agara michaeli | reverse complement strand
ATAATAACATCCATTAATTAGTAGAGAAATACTGTTATTTTTGAGGTTTCTAATGTGATGTCGTAAATAATTACATTGTTTGCGGCGGTGGCGGGACGAGGTCGCGGGCAAAAGCTAGTTATGGTATAAAAATACAGTAATCGGTAATGTTACTAACCATTTGTCGGATAAAACTAAAATCATCAGTTTTTAAGTGAGTGTATTCGTTTTTGTTGTAAACGGAGCTCATTGTTACTTTTAGATATATGGTAATTAACAAAAACGAACTCTATTTGTATTGCAATAAGTTTATAAATGTATTGACAGATATAGCGTTACATGTAACATGTGCGCTAATAAATTTCTTTTGCCGACACGTTAAGAACGGTGTTAAAAATCAGTGAAACGAATAATCGATTCAGTTATTTTAGACACTCTTTCGATACATGATATCGATTAATGTCCAATAGACAGTGGGTTGCCATAGCATTGATGTATGGGTGCTTTCAGTAACGATTCAGGATCAGTCAATAAACAAACTAAAATCACTATTTTGCATATTCGATAATAATACATCTGTATTTTATATGCAACAGGCTTACATATCGCTCAAGCTACGGTGTTTTTCAGCCAGCCTATTTAGCATTATAAGAGAAAAAAGAACCAATGTCCAGGAACTTGCCCTGGCTCTCCCCTTAAGACCTCGTCGCCCCCTATCTTCCGCTTACGAAAAATAATGCAGCAAGTGTAAATTATTTGATATTCCATTACATACAATCACGACTCAGGGTAGACTATAATACTTTCATCAAAGTCATCGCACAGGCTAGGTTATGAGACGTGCTTTTGACCTGGCCTACCTCAAGAACGTGTTTGATAGATACGATTGAAGTACGTACCCCTAGGACTATCCCTTCCGACTCTACTATTCCACCTTCTAAATTTGTTTCGTGCATCTAGTTCGTACATGCACTAAAAATGAATGTAATCTAAGTAAGGTTAAAGAGCTTATTCTTCATGTATATCTCTTGGACATTTTATACAGGGAATTATATTGTTATAAGGAGATTGTAAATTACATCATAGTTGACTATATTTGATACTTTTTAGAATACAGAATCACTGAGGGCTTTACACATAAATGAAATTTGTAAGAAGGCAATAAACGTTGCAATATTTAATATCGATATTTAATTCCAACACTAATGACCATGCGTAACGCAAGATGCAGCCACGCATGGCGACGAGAACCGACATTATTCATGAAATGAATATTTACAGCTGAAACTGTAACAGTCGCGGAGTTACATGAAAAAATCGTTAAGCGCGATCTTTGGTCTGGTCAATTGGGTTCTTTTAAAAATTTAAAACAAATTATTGCATTCTAGCTGTCCGAATTTAATTGGAAAAATGAACTGTAAAATAACCTACTTTTGCCTTGTGCAAAATTTTTATATGAAGTATTTTGATTTGTTACATACGTAACAGAGTTTGTGTCAGTTCTTATTGTTGATCAATACTTGGTTAACACTGTCAAAGGCTTTAAGAAGGAGTCAACGAAGCCTATTTACCTGCATCAATACTACTCCGCATTGTGCCGCTATGGTAGAGTACGCTTTAAGCTCTACCCCAACAATAGAGCATTAGAATGTTCCTAATACAAAGAGCGAATAAAGCCTTTCTTGAAAGCGGTTTTCTCACCTCACCTACTTACACGATAACTTCGACTTCAATATCGAGAATCATCCAAATGAATAGTTTTAAATTGTCTTTCATTGCAGTTTCATTGAATTTCCTGTTCATTACATATTTTATCGGAAATTGTTTGAGAAATTCAAAGAGGAACGAAAGTAATCAAAACCGACCACCTACACAGCAGAGAACTATAAAATAGAAGATCATACGCTTTTTAAACAGAAGAGAATAAATTCTTAACTGAACCCCGCTAGTAAACTTAACTGAAAAGTTAATAAGAAGCAAATCATGCATCGGTGCTGTTTGTTTTTACATAAGATTACGCTTTCATATTAGCATTCGTATAAAGTAATTATTGCAGGTTCCTTTGGATCGGTAATTATCGAGTTGAATAAGAAAATGATCAATACTTTTTTGCGTTTAAACGGTAACATTGTTATATTTTTTATTTGTCTGCTGGTAGAAATATGAATGCAAATGGACTGGATTGTTTGATTTAATTTCATATAGTAAACTATATGAAGACCAATACGTACTTACTTAGTGTTTTAGACTATGGCCTAGAGCCGTCTTATTGTCATAACCGTTGCCCAGCAATGGAACAGGGTTTGAAAAAAGCATCCATGCTATTCATCTTTATTTAAGTTTATATGGTTTAACAATAAGAAGCATCTACAATAGATCGGTATAAGTCACAGTGGCGGTTGGGTGCTAATAACACATTCTCGTCCCAAACACGAATGATACAACACCAAAGTTCTGAAACAACGAAACCACAATGACTGGTATTTCAAAATGTCTGTTTAAATTACACCAATGCTGCTTATCGGCAAAACTAAGTACGGCAGTTATGTCTCCGCAGTCCAGGTGACCACCGTGTTCCATCAGCGCCTCGCCTCGCCAGTAATGTTGGGTATTTACGAGTAGTGTGTATTCCATTGTAGCATGAGATGCTTCTCGAAAGCCTTAAAAACGGTTTCTAATTGTAGAGTGGTTATGGTTTTGTAAATTTGTTTTGCAGTATTAGTGGTGATTAAACATTATTCTTTTTTCTCTCTATCTATAAAGTTCCCATCTAAGCGGAGTACTAATCCATCTCCACCAATTTCTAGCTCGTTCACCCGATGCAGGGCGAAACCTGTGCCGGCTTCCTCAATGGCTTCCTCTAAGCAAACAGCCGGCTAGTTGGGGATAAATATAAAATATTTTATTAGCAGAAGAACGGTGGATTCTTCCACCGGTGTCCGATGATAATAGGAAAACATAAAGTGCTGGCCGCTGAGCAAATTGTAAAAACAATAGCGTTATCTCGCGCGTGTTATTGCACGTCGCGGCGCCGGCACCGGCGGCGCTACGCTCTAGGTATACCCGGTACTATACCCGCATGGTGCCTATCTGTGCTATGACGAGTAGCTACCGACAGAGAGGACTGCCTCATATCTGGCTGTATTTGTTTTTTGACTATACTCTAATTTGCCACACGCTAAGTAGTTATAGGCGGAACAGATAAACAGATAGACAGAAAATGTCGTATATCTATATCCGATATCTAGTTGTCTGTTTAATGTCTATGTTCTATGTCTAGTCTAAACATAATCGGTGAACCTCTAGCAGGAGACGTGTATGGGCTGAAGCGATGATGTATTTGTAATAAATAACACACATGAAAAATAAAAATGTATAAAAAGATAAAGTTCACTATGTGACTTCATGGATTTTTCTCATTTTATCTTTTAATGTCTTACTTGCGTTTGTTTATTATATTCTTGCTACTTTGGCATTATATATATGTAACACAAAACTGATAATTGAGAAGTGATATTACGAGGTAGGCAGAAAGCACCTACTGAAAAATATCACTATCTTCATATACTTACCCGATGTGCTTGGTCTACGGTTATCACTCTGCGGCGATATTAAGAAGCGCGATAACAGCATTTCAGGGATCGTTTGAGAGGATTGTGAGGCCACTCCCCGGTGTACCAGGGCACCTCTGCGCGGTATTCTGTGGCGGGCGACGCAGGTCGGCGATTACTGCGCCACCTGTCACCTTTCCCATGGAATTTATAATTGGAGCCCGGATTGCGCGGATCGGTTTAATTGTATTCACGAACACCCGGATTTGCCCGCCTCGTATTTTATATACAGCGACCGATCAGTACAAAACGAGCGGCGCCAGCCAGCCATGCGGCACTCTCGGTAATTATTCGATTGGTTCATTGATATTATAATTGTTGTTTAAAACATATATTAATAAAATGTGATCGTTGAACTGAATTTTAAAACGATCTCGTTACGATTCACTTGTCCGTTAATTACCGCCGTAGTTTCAGAAGTTACTCGTAGTGCTATGAAGAAGTATAAAATGTCCAATTCACTGTATTTTTGGAAAAATAATTTGAGTAAAACATCATTGAGATGCGATTCAATATTGTAGTAATTGGAGTGAGTTATACGTAACGAACTTTAATAAACGCTGGCGGGTGGAGAAAATAGACTATGAAGTGAAGAAATACTAGGATTGGTTAATACTTAGATAGGTGATCACCACTAGCTATAGATTAAAGGTTTTGAGCTTTGTGGAGCGCATTAGCAACTGATTGCGGTCAGTGGCATTACCTGACTGGCTTCGAGATCGAGCGGTTAGAGACCTTAACTGCGAAACTGGAGGTCCTGGATTCGATTACTAGTCAGCACAAACATTTGTGTGATGAGTATGTATGTATGTTTATCAGCTGTCCAATTACCATGACACAGACACTCAATTGCTTAATTTGAAACCAGCCAGCCGTTTGTGGAATTATCCCTGTTGGTAATACTTGTGTTTGTCTTTGTCTTTAAATGTATTGAGAGGGGAAACGTAGACTAGTTTGTGGTTATTACTACACGCATGCGGTATGAAGGCGGTGTTTCGTGACGTCATCAAATCATTACGAGCTGTTTTCTAATGATGCTCGGTCGATACACCAATCGAGAAATGTGAACTGCAGTCCACCCTCGTGACGTCACGTCGTTAGCAGCTAATATACCAGCACTATATACGGTGCCATTTTATTCACAGCACACAAATAACGACTATATTATAATGACACGAAAGCTCAATCTCGCTTTGCGTATTCAGTTTATCATGTCCCCTTCATATAATTAGCTGCCGCTTGCCGTAAAACTGTTTTCTTTTACTGCCAAGAAAATATTGTTTAGTTTGGATATGTTAGTTATTAGCTATTACGTTTAAAAAGAGTATGGTTGTTTAAATGCGACGTGCGGAAATCATACATATATCTTTGCAAGTATCATTCAATTTCGGTCAGCGGGATTATTTAAAGATTAACAATTGATGCTTGTTACTACCGATAAATGATGACAGTCGTCCGAGAAGTCGCGGGGAAGTGTATGTTGTCTATCAGTAATAACGCACACGGCTAAGTCTTGAGTAATGGTCTCATTAACTACGTTAGTTTAACTAAGTACAACCAAATAGGCAAGCATGTTACATCGCAGGCCACATCACAGCTTTCTGTCAGGCGAGGTCGTGGTGAGATGGTAGCCTGTTTCAAACAGAAACCAACAGTTTTTTTTTAAATTTGAAAAGTGGAACGTCGCTGCAATACTTCTAGTATCGGCTGTACGCAGTATTCACTACTACACAATTACAACCGTACCTATACACTGCGAACTGAACATTATTTTCTTATTCCTCTTCTCCGAAATACGGTTCTTATGCTTTGATATATCATCACGATTGTCTCCAATTATTGACATTCTATTTTGTGATGAAATAATTTTTCCTGTTAGCTTCTTCTATATTTTATCTAGGTATACCAAACCACGTAGTTAGGATTTGGATGGCTGCGTGTGATTATAATGCTAATGCATGTTTTTATACTTTGTTCGATGATAAATGTGGGTATAGTGTACGGAGGGGTACGGTGGGTACAGTGTGTTTTAGCTTCACTTTAAAAGCACAAGATACATTATGAGAGTGTAATGTCTCCGCGCGGAGTGCGCCGGGCGAGACGGCCGCGGCTATCCGTTCATTTCACGCATCGCCCTACCGACAAATCGCCCTGATTGCTCCACCATACCTTGGACATAGGAAGACGGTAAAAATTGCCAGCCGAACTACCACACCCGTCGAGGAGCGTAATACGCAATATATTGAGAAGGCCAGGTCAATATTACCACTACGTTTACCATCAGGTGAGCTCGTAGCAAAACGAAAGCTCATAACGAAATAGGCGTGTACTGTTACATGTATGTATGTCTGTATGTAGATATATATTACGTTATCACTGTTGGGTTAACGTTTATGTGTCCGCTTACGAAGCAGTCCATTATAATCTAAAGTCGCCTCTGTACTCGCGATATTACCCGCTTAGGTTTCGATCCCGTGGGAATATCAGGATAAGAAATATTCTATGTTCATTCTCGTGCTTCAAACTATCTCCATACACAATTTCATTACAATCGGCCGAGCGGTTTGCTCGTGAAAACGTAACATACATACAAATATACTTACATTTATTAGTAGAATTAAGATGTTTCGGTGCAGATAATAAGTTGTCATTAGCATAGTGCTCTGTACCACGTGTACAAATATTTAAGGTAAAGTGAGCATAAGATATTTTCAATTAAAAAAATATTCATATTCATTTCGTAGATTATTAACTCATATATCTACTGAATCGTCGCAGTTCTCGTATCGACCGTTTCATTCTGCATTCCAGTGTCGTTAAGCGATAATCTTTAGCGATTGTTCATACGAGTTATAAATAAAAACTGGTCGCCGTAGGCATATAAGTACACGTAGCGAAGTACATAGAGCTCGCATCCAGGTGCACACCACACCGCGGCGGTTCATTTCACGGTCGCTACACACAAATCGATCGAACAATGGCATGTGGGCATGTCCCGTGGACGCTGTTATTTACAACAAATTGCTGAGATGGACGCGATTTTGAGGCTAATGGCGCCTCGCTGTTTAAAGTGACTGTGCAACATCAATTTCCAAACGCAGCCAGTCGACATTGTTAGCAGGTAACGCGTGCCTACTTTGTTGTCTTTTAAATAACGAACGCCATTTTTAGTACTTAAAGAGGCAACTATAAGAATGCGAGTGAAGGTAATGAGTTGCTATGTAAACTTAATGTACAATGGTATGTACTACATTTAAAAATGTCATTGTATTCTCTGACTGTTGTGAACGCTGTAAACTCAAATACAAAGCCTTTTAATAGGACATTAAATTTAGGCCAAGTTTCGTATCAAAATAGCATTTAAATGTTACAAATTAAACATTAGGTAACAATGGAATTTCTATAATGTGACAGTTGAAAGTTTTGACAAAATAAAGCCTTAAAATAGTTCAATGAAGGCTCTGTAACTGGGTACAATATACATATATAAGTATTAAGTGTGTATTAACAACTTTACACCATTATCAGTAAAGTCTGCCCAGGCTACTGATAACCATGCCACCGGTTTTACCTAATTTAGGTGCAGATAGCCGTTTGTGAAGTTTATTTATCCTTTATTATCTTATACAATGGGCGGACTCCATTCCTATTGGCTTTCTCTACCAGTCAACAGTACCAGGATATCATTGTTTACGTGTATCTATTGTTAAGTGGTAGGGCTTACATTGTATTGAGGCTAGCAGGTCTTATTACGAAAGTCAGTATTACCAAATTCCTTGTTCGATTTCCGACTGAACATAGGTACCGTTTCAATCAGTAGTTAATGTCAAAAGTTGCTGGCCATTTTGCAACGTGGAAAAAAAAATGCTCGTAATGTTATTTAAATGTTCGAATCTTCTTGCAGCGCAGCAGCTGGTTGCTTGTTATTTAAAAGTTCGCGTGTTGCAATGATATACGTAAGTTGTCGACTGAAGCCGCGCGGGTCACGCGACGCCAGCGTATTCAGCCGGATTATTCAGCGGTAATTTGTTGATTAATATTTTATTACCAACAACCGATAAATCGATACAAAAATCATGCTATAATCGATTCGGAAAGCTCCATAGCTCGGTACCATGAAATAGAATGTTCCAAACTTAAATATGGAATGTAATAGATCAGAACATTACGAATTTAAATGTGGAACGTAACAGAATTTTCAAATAAAATTTCGTACGAGTAGTGCACTGTACCCATAGAACTGGCATTAGTTGATTTCTTCTTATTTGTTATCCTAGGTCTTAGCTCCGAGAAAATCTTAGTCATTAAAGTGTTTCAAGCAAACGCAAATGAAATTGACAAAATTATTGTTAGAAAACTCTTAATGCCACTGGAATTTTTAAACAGTCAAATACTTAAAAAATATTGCTTCGATGGTTGGTTTTACTGTATAATGAATAAATATGTGTATATGTCATTATGTAAAGATGTCATTGAATAAAAGTAAATTAAATCGGTACACAGGCATGCCTCAGTTAAGGCCTAATTGGAAAAAAGACATTCATTTTAAATGGGTTATTAGAAAAGCTATCTTGGAACATCAAAAATTGTTACAAATGTTGAAAAAATGATATAACCAACTTTAATACAATGTAGTTTAAAACTAAAGCATTACGGATAGGATACAACTTTATTAGCAGTTTAAATGTACATAATAATTCTGTAGGAAAATGTAATCGATATTTAATGCAAATAACAAAAGCAGTAGGTACAATTACGGCGACGGGTGCAGAATTAAACATATATTATTTCCGAGTGATTTCTTACGAGCTCATACGTAATCGCGATAAGCAGCAGCCGGCCGCGGCGCTGGAACACTGAAAAAGCGTTCAAACCTCAAACAATGATAATGTACCTCATGTATAATTTATCAATGCATTAACGAAGCAAGGTCGTTTGAATTTATTTCCTTTCGCGGCGTCGGTCGCTCGTGTGGGTTGAAAAGCATTTTTTTTTATAACAGTAAATATATGTTTAATATAATACAATTTTCTTAATAACATAATATGTTCTAGATACGAACCGCAAGCCTACTGGTTCTGCTACTCGGTAACAGATGGCGCTGCGCGGTCTGTTCCGTTTCGCGTTCCCAAAAGTTGGAAAGTCGTTTTCACGCTAACCACGTAAGCGCGGCGCGTAGACGTTTTAATAAAACTTTGTTTCGTGTTTGTTGTAGACGCCGTCGGTCGTCTAGCGAGCCGAGCCGAGCCGACGCTTCTCTACGAGTCATTATGAAATTTGCGATTGTTTCGTTCAATCACCGCTAGCACTAGTTGCATTCGTGAGTAACAGAAAACATTATTTCGACTGTTTTCCGTTCGGCGTCAGCCGCGCGACGCGAAACGACTCGCAGTGTAATAATAATAATGTCAATCAAAGATTTCCAGCGTCCGCTCTCCCCCTCGTCAATTAAAACGACAAAAACAAACCCGAGATTGGGCTCAAATACAAAGCAAATTATCGGGCTCCGGTCTCGCACCTTAATTAATATTTTCCATTATCCGATTGCCAAAGTAAATGGAAATCACTACAACCCTTCCCCTAGCGGCCGCGGCTGTAGGTGTGCGATCATATTCCGTACATTACAATCGTTATCGAGTGACGTTCGTCCGCTCGGATACCTACATTCCATTTCCGTAACGCCGCCGCGCGCCCGTGTGCGTGAGGTTTTCCCGCGTACGAGTGTGTGGGTCGGCGCGGCGGCCGTCCCGCTCGCACCCGCGACGCGCGCGTGTCGCCGTTTCCCTCGCATACCGATATATCCATAACGACGTGTATACGCTGTTTAGAAGTCCATTATTGTGTACTTAGCGGTGTTTTGTAAATGTCCTCGTTTGCGAACGCTTCGCTGTTCGGAAAGACGAATTGTATTCAAAATTTGGACGTTCCGTACGAAGTTCGTCGTGTACGCCGACGGCGGGGCGGACGTCCGCAGCACGCAGTCGGATATCGGCGAGGTGTCTGTCCGCCCGCTCGCTCTCATTCATGGAATCGTACAAATTTTCACGGGTTTTTTACGAGCGGCCTAATATGAATATCTCCATGAATCGCTTACTGAAATTTATGGCACATACTTGTGCGATTGCAGGTTCGTTTGTGTGTAACTCCGTTAAACGCGAGCGCTCAGATTGTTTGTAGAGGGATTGAATAAGCGAAAACACACCTCGAGTCGTTTTTTGTAGGTGTTATGATAAATATAATTAATTTATGAAGAGTCAACGACTCTATTAATATTGTGGCATTAATATTTATTGTTATATAATTAAATGCTAATTAGCTTCGAGTGAATGAAATCACTCAGTGGCCGGCATTAGCATATCGAACAAAAAACGAGTACTATTACTAACATAATTTATCTCATGAGAATAATTTTGTATAACTTCATTGAAATGTGAGCACGAGTCATTCACTTGTGTTATTGTAGTAATATCTACTACTTATGTGCTACTGATACGTTATTTGATAATATCTAATAATTATATTGACTATGGCTTATCATTTTTATAAGTATGAAGGATCCTGTACGTTATACTGCCTCGAGAAGTAAGTTTTTTTTTTAAATTTTATATGAGGCTGTGTGACAAATCATGTCTTATTGTGTTCTAATAGTGTGCAAATTTTATTTAAAAAGTATGAAATCGTATGTAAACAAAAAATAACCCAAAATATTTTTCATTTTCATACATTAAGACCTTATGGATTCTGTATCTTGAAAAATTATAATTAGGAGTTTCAACGTTTTTATTGCCTTTCAAAACAAAAAATCAATAAGTGCAGTGATTTTCCTCGTGCGACTCGTCCGCTGCGGCCGCGGGGACCGGGCCGGCCGCGTTGTCAATAAAAAATGTAAAATCCTAGCCGCGGTGACATAGAGTCGTAGAGCGGAGTAGAGCAGAGATCCATAGCGAGTTATCATTGAATGACCAATCATACAGAATGGATGGAGGCGAGCGGGCGGGTGGCGGGGCGGTGGGCGGCGCCGCGCATGCGTCCCGTTGCCAAGACGACGGCACGTAGCGCCGCCGCTGTGTGCGTGCGACGCCGACCGCCACGTGTTGATGCTTGACGCGAACCCACATTTAAAATGTCACTTGGACGTATCACCGCGGACCAATTTATTCTTGGTGTTAGTTGTCATGTATTAAAATATCTATGTAAGTATTATATTGTATGTTTATCAGCTGTCCGGTTACCATTACACGGACATTCAATTCGGTTATTATCATTATTATTCACTTCCAGTACTATTAATTGTTTGGCATGTTACAGTAATATCTTACAATTTCCGCTTCTTAAAAAATATGTTTTCATTATTCACCATCTGGTACAGATTGTGCGAAAATGCTAATACAAATTAAGTGTAACAATAAAAGGACTCAATTAAAACCGATTATAATATAATCAATGAAAATTAATTAGGTCAACGTATGAAGCACAACGCTTTGATAAGCTTTCTAAATTGATAAATCAAAGAACTTTCAAATGAGTTATATTATCAATTAATATCTTATTACTATCCTTAAAGGGATCGCTACAGTAGGTTAAACGTGCTGAAAGGCTGTGACAATACAAACCAAAAAGTTTACATGTTGCAGCATAAAAATGCGAACGTAAACTTTTTATTACGCTTACACGTCGCTCACTAACTCCAGCTCGTTCATCAATAATGCCCGTGACGTCACGCAAGCCTCAACACCGCTCGGGCGCGCTACACTTGCGTACTTACGCCGCATTCCACCCACACACGCGCACGTCACGTCGTACGAAGCCTCACGTCGCACACACACCTCCACACATCCTTCTACGCCCAACTGACTCTATCTATTTTTATGTGTATACTCTGTGTCCGTAGTCCGTACGTACGCAAGCGAATTCCTCGGAGACCTGAAAAGGAATTTTACAAGGGAGCCTTTCTTTTCAAAGCAAACCTTTGGTTGTAAAACCGGGCTCTTAACCGTTATAAAAGGGAGTCGCCGTTCCTTTGTAGTTTGCATCCCGCGGGCGTTATCGTAAAGATGATGAAGGAATTGTGTTATCTCTATGAAGTGGGAAACTAAGCCGGAAGATCTTTGAAGTGGAGCGACTGCGCTACAACCGAGTAGTTATTGAGATACGGCGATACTTTTCACAGTGAGATCGATTTTGAAGGTCGTGAAAATTTTCACTTTTACCCATTTTTAGGCTCTACATCTCAATAAATTCTGTATCCTCCATGAATACCTATGTATTCATACGTTTAATGGGTAAACAGTATTTTATTTTGATTATCCATTCGAATTTAATGTGACATATCTTATATTATTTAGGATCAAACATTTGTCTCAGTCTAACATTTTGGAAGTAGGCTCTGGTAAATAACCAGCGATCGCTATGGTAATACCATTAATAACATCAAATGAAACTTAAGCCGGAGCTTCCATTTGTATCGAGGTGTACCTTTCTAGAGCCGAAAGCCTCGCTATGGTGTCGAGCGCTGGCTCTGGACCCCAGCGCGGGGTCCGAAAACCGCGACGTGCTAAAAAAATCGATGCAGGAGCCAAATAAGAGGCATTGCGAAGGTCACGGCCTCATCGATCCGGCGTAGAAAGTGAGACCGGCTGCCACTACTAACACCGTCCCGCTGGCTATGCAGCCTGAATTAATCGCGCATATATTTGAATACATTTGAAGCGGCGCAGTTCGGCGCGGTGTCGTCGCCCCTTAAGTTTTAGCGATTTTGTTGCGAGCTCTTAGCGTGAGCAACGGCCCGTTTGGTGTCCCACCGCTGGGCTCTCCGCGTCCACGCTACCCCAGCGCGCGATGCGCAATATATAGAGCTGGAATTATTGTCATTAATATTTCTTGTAATTTTGTTGTGATTTTAGATACATTTATATCCCAATGTAAGGTTCTACGGGTTTCGAATATTTGGTTATATTTCTCTAACACGTATTATGGATGAATTTATTAGTGCATATCCCAATTGCACAGGCAAGGATTATTATCCTTTGCTTATCCCATTATTTAAGACTTAGTTGTGATTTTCAGTATCTCTGAAATATCCTACTTCTGGGCTCCGAAGGTTTTGACTAATTCATCATGTTACTCCAGTGTGTGCTGTAAGTCGATTCAACTTATTTCCAAGTTCATAAAATATCATTTCTCTTTATCATCGATTTTGTTATTTTTACATAAATTTCGAAATAACTAAAGGCTGCATATAAATAAAAGCTACTTTGCGCTGTGTGTCTGAGTGTACTTAACAGTGTCCTCTCTAAAGCATGTAGTCTTTCCCTGCTTAAAGAATAAATAATGTTGGTTGAATATTTTAATAACATCGATCTTCTGTTGTTTGTTGAGTTCTATCACTTATGTTTTACAAAGAAGGCATAGAAATTAAATAATTATTACTATTAAAGCTATAATGTTTGATAATTTTATTATAAGTTACACTGTTATAAATTTACGTTTTGAAGTTTTTCGTTGTGCTTTCAGCCGCTGGCCTGAAAAATAAAGACATAAAGTTTAAAACTCAGTTTCAGCTGTTAATGAAACCACTATTTGAGAATGATATACTCACTACACAGGACATCATAAAAAAGTTTATTTTTGTATAAACAACGATGATGTTCGAGAAATAACAGGATTTTCCCTTTTGAATGTTTGGCATAACAGTTTTCTTGTTATCGTATTTCCTTTTTCATATCCATCGTTAAGGTTGTCTATAATTTTAAATTAAACCCTGGTCCTGGTACGGAATATGGTTCTGGATGTTTTTATCTCTTGCTTAGAGTCGTTCCTCTTCTTCCTGGAAATTGAATAAAGAAAGCATTAAGTAGATGAAAGATTACAAGGCGTTTTTACAATTTTCGTTTCTACAATAGGAACTTTACGTTATATGAATTTGTGTTCATTTGAAATAATAATAAAAAGCGATAAACATTACTGTTATTTAATTTTGCTCAAAATATTTTGATTGTAATAAAAACATCGACCAAATCGCGTACTAAAGGAAGAATTTATGGTAACCGGTCAACTGAAATTCAGTAAATGTATATTACGTATATGAACATTTTTATTACACCCACACAGAGAATAAGCAAATATGCTCATCACAAAAATGTTTGTCCTCACTGGGAATCGAAGTCGCGACCCCCGGCTTAGCGGGCATGGAGACCACTAGGAAAGCCGACTCTTATAGGAAAAGCCGAGCGTGACGTTACTCTAGTTTCCGATGACAGACTGGAGATGTTTCGGTTGGAAAGTTGGGCGACTGCCGACGATTGTTATGCGGCGCACGGCCGCGCCGCTCCGATGGCTGGCGCTCCGCCTAACATGAGCGCGGTCATTGTTTCTGAACGGTTCTGTTGGGGTTGTTTTGTGCCGTCGTGTTGTTTCAAAAAGTAAATACTCATCAGGTGATAGACGACGCATAAAGAAAAGTAAGGCGACCACGCGCGTTTGTTATTCCGCGCACGCCGCGCGCCGCCCGGGCAGATGTCGCTCTTCCATACGTTATTGTGTGTACGCAGTTTGAAAGGTACTGGCGTACGGGCTTCGTTACGATTTTAATACTTCGATAACATTGGTCACCGCGCGAGTTTCTTGCGTTGAGGGCGCCGGGTTCGGTTCTGGGCGAGACATACGTACAACTGAATAGTAAATTTGAATTTACGTTTTAATAGTTGAAAGATCATGACAATGGCGTTTAACGAATATGAAGCATGAAGTATAATACAATTGAGTATGAGGTTTTAGAACCCTTTAATATCTCGGCATTGATAAATTGATCATTCAGGTTATATAAAATTGAAAGCTCGAATTGAATTTGAGCTTAGTAATGAAACGTATGACCAACCATCAAGATTTCAGGTTGTAACATCTACATACGACGTAGTGGCACGTTAGATCAAATTGTACCTCGTACTGCAGCAATTACGACGCGTAGCTTCTGCTAGCTCCAATTATAATCCTGCACGGATAATCGATATTGTGAACTTTGATGTAATTGGATTTAGGAATATTTTCCAATCAATTAAATTATTGTAATAACAATAATATATTTTACTATAGCAACGATCCAGTCGCAGCCGCATGCGTTTACGGCTAACGTTGGAAGTATACGCGACAAAATAAAGACAGTTTAATATTAAACAATAGATTTTCGGGTAAAGGATAAAAGGTGTATTTAGAAGAAAGTGAGGCGAGTGTAGCGGACATTGTTATTCTGTGCGCGGCGCCGGCCACATGTCGCCCGCCGACGAATATTTGTGCGTGTACATTGTATGTAAAATATATAAAACATGACGGGCCTCCGGCTCCAGTGGATGAGACCCTGACTCCCGAACCGAAGGTCGCGGGTTCGATTCCCGTCCGGGAAAAAACATTCTGAGATGGGTGCGGATGCTTATTCTGTCTCTGGGTTATAACAAAAATATCTACAAATATCTATATCTATCTACGTTTTGTTACAGGCATCGAATTACATATCCTAGATTCATATAGGCGTGTATGGTACTGTCCTAAATTAATACATAAAACATGTGTAATTTTCAATAGCCTGTTGTTTCAGTGGATACTGAAGCTGATTGATGAGCTAGCAGTCGTAAGTTCGATTCTCGCCAAGCACTAAATTGAACTGTTTTTGTTAATGAGTTACGGTTTGTATTACAACAAACTCATATCGTTCGCAGCTTACTGTGAACTGATAAAAACAAATCAGGAGGAATTGGTTTCTTATATTTAAAATATATAATCCTATCTCTGAACATCGTTTGACCTATTTACTTGAATTGGCCTATCTCCGAATATTACCGGTCGTGCCGGCGCTGTTAGTATAGATCGGCGATTCTCAAACTTTTATACCTACAGTAACTGCCGGGTAATGTCATCTTGCAACAAGTTCACGAAAGAAACGAAGTATTTCGAATTAGAATCGAATATAAATATACAGGGCATCGATAAATGAAGTATTTACATATGAAAATAAATTGATTGACTTGATAACATTGTTTTAATATATACACCAATGAATACGAGAAGAAAATTCGATCTGACATTTGCAAGAATTTATTACATGTATGTTGTTCACACAAGCGCAGGTCTGCGGCTTAAAGCAAATTGGCGAGTGGTGAAGTTTGTAACGGTTTGGGAACCTTTGGTGTAGATTAAAAGAATCGTTTCGATGCGACGCGACCCGATAAGGACCTCTTTTGGGGTAGGCTTCTTGAAACTGTTACGTAACATCGACTTTCTCTAGACGGGGCTCGGGGTGATAAACGTAAATGCCTATACTAACTTAAGGGTAGCAGAATCAGTTTACGTGGTAAGGGCTAAATGCTGATGGCCATTTCCAACTGACAGGAGGCAGTAGTTATAGCTGGGAAAATACCTATTCGCGTTTACGATCTCGGGACTATAAACGCATCCATGATTTAATGTTAGCGCTTTAAATCAGAACAGAAAATTAATACATTGAAGCCTCGACTGACCGGATTAATTATTGTCTTGAGGCATTCGCATATCCGAAAATCCGGACAATTATAATATCTTTCGTTTCCCTCGTACATAACGCTAGGTGTTTAATTAAAGCTACAAAAAATGGTTGGCAATCCGGATAATCGGAAAGCCGGATAACTGAGGTCCGGATAATCGATTTACTGTAAAGATAATATCTTGGAACAACTGTCACGCGATCATCTGATCGTGAGTTACACTGAGCCTGTGCTATGGTAACAAGTCAGCTAATAAATACTCATTGCTATTATGTAAATATTTTCCTGTAAAAAATACAACCATTGCCTCCTCGAGCGTATTAAGCAACAGGCAGCTAAGTGTAATTGAAATTAAAGTTTACAATATTATTGTTTTTGTATTGTCTACAAATAGCAAGAGTTTATCCAGCGATTGAATATTGTTGGGGCGTAGTACACCACGCTGCTGCAGTGTGGATGGCTGGAAATATGTGTTAGACCCTATATACCGACTGTAGGATATTATTCAACTGCCTTTAATGCCTCCGGCGTGCTTTAACGATTAATAGCTAACGAGGAAAGGGTGTAAATATGACGATGACATAAAACAATATAAATCAAATAGTAACTTATGTTTGTGTTATAAACAATAAAACGATATAATTGCTTGTTTTTCCCAAAAATGGATTTAACGTTGTTGCATTTCCCAAAACGGTCCTTATCCTATAATATGCAAAGCGCGAGTCGGCCCTTGACACCGTCAAATTTTACACACATGCGCAATACTTGCTTACATACGAATAATTACGATGTGTGGGTGTCTGCGAGGATGTGTGGGTTCGAACACCGACACTGCGTTCGAAGTTAGGGTTAACACATATTCTTTTGAATAATACATCTTAAACATTTTTTTAATTATAATTATAATATTTATATCAAGGACATTTTTAATACATACGTTTTTTTAAGGTTAAATTAAAAACGTCTTTGGAAGAATACTTAAAGTAAATAAATTCAGTTATTCAATCAATTCAATTTGTAGGTGTAGCTATTTCATAGAATAGCTGTAATACTGTAAAAACATCTCTAAAGCTCACAAGCTTTAAGGATGTTATGAAAAAAATGCAGATGAATACGTCACATAAGTTTAGAAAAACACATTGAAAAAGATTTTTTTTTGTCATTTATATAACTTTGTATACATGTAATTTATTCTAAATATATCTATTATTCGATGTAACATTATACGAAAACAATTAGAAGTGCCGAAATCGGTAGTATGTCGTTCACCCATTGAACCGCGTGCGAGCTACGGCAGCACTCGGCGGCAACCTTACGTACCGCCGCTCATGTAAAATGCATGCAACACACTCACTAAACGCAGCTACGCACAGATGTTAGTGAAAGGAATTTTTATATCCGTGAAAATTGTCTTCTCCACTGCTACGCTGCATTAGCTGATGCTCTTGGCCGCAACCCGTAATGTTTGTCGTAGTTCAGTGCATCTTATACGATCCTGGCGTCAAAGAAATAGAGCAAAACATAAAATGAGAAAAATAATTTATTGCTACCTTCTCATACCATAAATAAAGCGGGATAGTAGACGAACTACAGCCTATTATATAGGTAATAACAAAAGAAACATACTCAAAAACAAATGTTCACTGTTCGTAGTTGATAAATATTTAATCTCATCTTCCTTCCTTCTAAACCTAATCGTGACAATATGCCAAATGTAAGGTACTTGTAAAAGAAGTTAGATTCCTTTACAATCACCTTTTACTAAGCAAGAAGAAATTAATTCACCAATGGACAGGTCGCGGGTGTGCGAGCAACAGCTGACTCGACTGCATCTCGCTCTATATTTAGATCGTAGATGCAATAAGTGAAAACAACATTACTTAACTCTACGATCTTACTAATTAACGTTTTAATTGCTGTTATCTATCACTAATTTAAATGTTCAGATTCAAAATTTAATACACGTAGGTACTCAGCGAGGTTATTTTGTCAGTTTTTATGTAGGTAATATGCAAAAAATAAGACTTTAATAGCCGATAACCTTTTTGATTATATCATTTATAATTACCCAACTCTATTTATTCTTAGAAGTACGGACCGCATGGCGTTTTAATGTACTGCTTAGAGAATATAATTATAATTATTATTTGACTGGTCTTTCGGTCTAGTGGTTAAAGACCCTGAGTAGTAAATCGGAGGTCGTGGGATCGATTCCCACCCAGAATAAACAACTGTGTGATTTTTATTACGTTACATTTTCAGTCCAGTTACTATACCACCGGTATTTAGTTATTATCACAATTATTAATGTACTTACGACGGCGCATTTATTTATTAATAATATCATAATCAAGACAAGGTACGAATGATTGCACACCAGTTTTCTATAACCAAGTACATTATACATTATCCGTAATCAAGACAGGTCAACGACCACTTCAACCATACCTAACCTATATTGTTGCTCGTAGCTTGACCTTATTTTGTAAGCGACGAAATTGTCTCGCGTGGACTGCATCGCAATGGCAAGGTCGCCGCTCCCTCAGCACTCGCCATTGTCTTCCTGACCCGAGGGAGCGATACTTGGGTGTTCACAAAAACAACAAGAGACGTGAATTCTAATCACACCTCGGATGTAAGGTGACGTTGTGAACTGTGGGTGTGGAATAATCAGAAAGCAAAATTAACCTTCTCGGAGGAAAAGTAGCTCGGAAAGTTTTCTTCGAATTACTTCGATTTGCTGACGACTTTTTTCTTCCTATAGGTGGAGAGTTGAAGCTCGTAAAAAATAAAATTTTTGTAAAACTTTATAACGTTGTTATACGCACTGTTGCTAAATATCCTAAATTGGTTGCTATTATTCAGTAAAAATATTGCATATCTTAACCTTCCTTTGATGATCATTTGCCATTTCGATTGTAATTTATTTCTAGACGGAATGAAAGCCCTTTGGCTCACGACAAAGAGATTGAGGTTTGAGGGCCGCAAGGTTAACAGAAGCTAATTGTTATTACTATAGAAACGGTAAAGGGAAGTGCGGCCCGCGAGACATGAACCGGCCTTACAGGTCAATGACAGCCTCGCTGTTAGTAACTAATAAGATAGACGCTAGACACACAACTAGTGTGTTGAGTTGGTCTATTCCTTTTCTCAGCTTCTTTATTCCACTTCTGGATTCGGGTCTCCTCTCATGAACAAAAGGTTTTACGGCTAGAATCTACCACGCTGGCCAATTGCGGATTGGCAGACTTCACACATTTAAGAAGATTATTGTGGATTATTTTAAGGTGTGCAGGTTTTCTTATTATGTTTGCCTTCACCGTTAAAACGATTGATACTTACATTTTAATTTATAATTCACGTGACTTTGTAAAGTCAGAGGTTATAAGGTTTCGAACCCAGACCCGAGTAGCGGGAGACTGATATACATAATATCATTAGGCTATCACTATCAGTGTACACCTTGGCGCAAGGGGTTAGTTGCCAGGTTTATGTGTGACAGTATTAGCAGAGATGTAGTTCTGTGGAAACACAGATGTACGACGGATGGATGAGGCAGGGAGCACAAAGTCTGATTATCGGGCGTTAACATTCCGCGCACGAGCCGTCGGCGCCTGCCCCGCTACCCGCGCGCTGAGAAACGGAATTGAAAATGGAGATCGCTGAAATCTGGTTGTTGATATTATTTGAGCAGGTGATAGAACCTCTAGTTCAGGGTTTGCCAGGTGATTGCTTATACATCTAGTTAATGAAATGCTGTATTTAGTTTGTTCACATAAGAAATCTTAACTTAGCCACAGTAAAAAACCGTTCTTTCAGAAATGCAGATGTTGGTTTTCTTTTGATTTATCGGCTCAGTTATTTCATTATTTCATTCAATATTCGTTTCTGTAATATTATAATACAACAATAATGCAAAATATCGGACCAACGCTCGTGAAACATTTGCCAGTAACGGTCACCCATCCGAGTTCTGACCACGAGCCTACCAGCACAAGCAGTAGTTATTTCTATAATATATATAGTTTTGTAGTATATTCAAAGGTTTAATAATTACTTTAACTTGTAAGTAATGTCAAAGATACCATATTTGACAATAGGTACTATCGCTCTTGGCTGAGTCCTTTTCTTTTGGCCGAAGTTTTTCCAATCTACTTAGTTATGTACATTTATAGGCAATATTGGAAGTTGGAGGGATTTCATTGACTCTCTTTTATGTTAATTGGATTTCCCTCCGCCTAGACAAATCGTTACTACTCCAATTATTTCTTGTAAAAACAGAAGTTAACGCAAAACCCCCAGCTACACCACTATTACCTTTTATCTTTTATCAAAGAAAGTACGTAGTTTTATTTGGAATGCTAATTGACTTTCTGATTTTGCATCTAATTACATAAGATAAAGTTTAGTATAATTTTTTTGTTACAATTCTAGTAGTAACGAGTGGCCGTGTTTCCGTGATTTTACTGTTTGGGTGTAAAATCATTTATCTTTAAAAGTATGCAATTATAAATTCTCATATGCTCTCTGCTATTTGGTACACGTCTTAGAAGCTCTGTCTGATTCGGTGTCGTGTGTGAGGTATCGCAACATGTAATAATATTATTATTAGTATACGGTATAGACATAAGTAAGGTTTGTTTAAGCCGCGTCATCCAAACAAGAGCGTCGTCGATACGAACCATCTTCTATCGTCTTGCAGACGTTACAACGATACCGGCTATACCTAGAGATTTGTCTACAGGATGGTGACTAAGGGAGGGGGTTAATGAACCTACGGGGATGCACGGCGTCGGGCATTCCGCAATAATATTAGTTCTGCGCGCAAATTAAGGCTTCAATATTCGCTTGCCGCGTGAGTCAGATCGTTTCGGGGTGTATACCTACTATATTCTGTTCGGTTTGATTACATATCCCGGGCAAAATCGTGTTTGATACTGTAATTATACAGTACGTATGTATTTATGTATGTTATTCAGCTGTAAAAAGGATCAATTTAAAAGATTTGTACAACTGTTTATATAATGTTAACAATAGAACAGTCCTACGAAAACTACTGAGGCTTATATACAACGCTAGACGACTTGGCGTCAATATTAATTTATAAAGTATTATTTTTTCATGCTTGTCGTTCGTAGAAGCTATATTATTTTGCAATGCAGATGATACAATCGAATCGAACAGGTGAACCGTGCTGTGACGGGTCTGTTTTTCCTAATAAATATTTTCACAAATGGAACAATGCTCAAAGTGGAGCGATCTCGTTATTAAGATGCCGCGCGCGACGCTCTGTCGCATTGTGAATAACAGAATAATGTCAGGCTTGAATGTGAAGGATACGGCTGTACCTGTTTGGGCGAATACACGTGACTGTGCCCTTATAGTTGACGGTGTAAGGGGCAGGTTATCGTTTTAATGACGCTAGGATGTAAGTTAGCAGCCTGCTGCAGAGCCCAATAAGAGAATAATAATTTTTGCACGCGGAACCAGAAAAAACTATAGTAAGCAGACAAACATGCGGATACGTGGTTTTAAAACAAAACCACAGAAATAGTGGTGATAATAACATTAATGGGTTCCGATTCCAAATAAGGTAATTAAATGGGCGTTGTGTCCGGACAGATGATAAACATACATATGTATATACGATATAATACTTATATAGATATTTTCATTACGCCCAGACACACAACAAATAAACATGCTCGCCACACTAATGTTTATCCTGAATAGGAATCGAACCCACTGACTCCCGTTTAGCACACAGGTATCTGACCGCTACTACAATGGTCTAGTCAAAATGTACTATTTGTGTACGCTTATTACATTCATAACACAAAATGACACGTACCCTCTCATACAGGGTAGACCTACTCGCCACTAGCTCCCAACATCATTAGGATTCCTCTCCTCGTGCTCTCTCGTCTCAAGTTTGCAGGAACAATGGCCGGGTGGGAGCGGTGACCTTGCCATTGCGATGCAACTCACGCTTTACATTTTTATCGCTTCCAGAATAAGGACACTCGCTGTTATTTAGGTGAGATGTTCTATGTTACTTGTTGTTTAACCTTGAATGTTTTTGTTTTACTTCCTATTAACTTTGTAAACTGCGAAGTACTGATCGAAGTTGTGATCGTAATTATATGTAAGTACTTTTAATTACTTCTTCCAATGTACCTAATTGTAACACTGCGGTACACTGAAATAGGTAAATAGACAAACAGATCAATTTTTTCGTCGTGTCGATTGTTTGTATTAAATTTTGAACTGTCAACGTTATTCGGTTATTGTATCAACATCACATTTTACAACAATAGAATTGAAAATTTGTAAACACTTTCGATACAATTCAAAAAACTTATTAGTTGCTCCAAGCTCCGGTTTTTGCATACAATTGAACAGCCATACGCGCTTTGAGTTTGCTCAGTTCGTCATTTTCCAGCCGATGATGTCGGTAATACGTCGTATCATTTCTTCGTGCAGCAATCCGCGATATAAATAATGAATAACAAGGAGTGAGGAGGAATAACATTTCAATCGCCGTAGCAATTACTCGTCAAAGGCGGTACAGTTGAATGCGAGGCTGATTAAACAGTAGGGCGGTCGACAGGATTGACAAAACGCTGCGCGCGCGCCGATTCACTTGTACCCTCGAGAATCGCCAACAAATTTCCAGAATGGCCGCCCATTGAAACGTCACGAACGCCGCATTGTGCTTATATCTCCTGACTCTTCCCTTACTTTTTGGTTCCGCATGTCAATAATGAACCTTATCGATAGCTCCAACATATTCCACACTATTGTTACAATATTCACCTTCAGGCAACAACTGTATCTCGGCGCATGACTCCACAATGCTCTAACAGCCCTATTGTTTTATTGCGGTGTCAACGTTATAAGACCAGGCGATCTCGTAAAGTTCAATACGTTTTACGACCGACACAATAAACCATAAATATCTGCATTTTGGCGTATATCAACAAAATCGTCATTTTCTATTGATATTGTGAAATTACTATAGTTCGAAATACCGAATCGAAAGTTAGCAGAGTGATATGTTAATATATACGGGCGATGGAGCGTCGAGCCTCAGTAAACAGAGCGGTAGGCAGGCACTCGGAATTCTCAACGTGCAGACAGCAATTACACTCAAAAATAATATGGAGACTCGAGAGACGAACAATAACGAACCTAACCATTAAAATAAGAGCGGAATAATAAACGAAGGCGAGCTCAAATTAAAAAAAGGCACCGCGACGGATGCATAGAAATATGGCGTCTAGGTACCCGGACCAATCAAAATTCTTCGTCAATTAAGTGAGTGGAGATCGCAAAAGGAAAATTGAAGGAAAAACTGAGGGTGGCTTCGGACGGTGGTGATGTGCTGCGGGAATCGGTTATCGATACTTACATTTCATTTTATTAGGAAAACTTACACATCTGTGCTTACACTGAGTATAAGCATTCACCATTTATCAGTTGAAAATTATATTGAATTATCTTTTATTTAATATTATAAAATACACAAATTTTGCTATTCTCATGTTTGATGTTCAACTCTGGCTTATTAATGCTGTCCAAAAAATAGTTATTGTATTATTGCCAACAATATTACAATTCTCCTTTTTACACGTAAGCTTGTCTTTCTATCTCATGTGCTCTCCGATTTGATGGCCTAGTGTTATCTACAGTTCTAACGGCAAGTTGTGTGTATAGGTTATCATGCTTATCGATATCAGGTGCACCGATATCCGTGTCCCCACCCGTGAGGTTCTCGAGCCCGGCTAGATATGAAAGCTATGGAAATAAAGTTTGTTCGTCCCGCATTGTAGCGCGCGGCTCGTAAATGGATTTTATCACTATATAAATATTCCCCCATTTCTCCGTAGCCCCTACGTCACGTAACGCCGGATTTACGTAGCAGAATGTGTTTACGTTACGATGGCCGGCGGAAATGATAGTGAACTATGATTTATGGATGAGTGCCAATGAGTGTTAAAAGTTTTTCATGACATATGTACAGAAGTTCAATATTTTTGGTATAAAGCTTTAAGGTAATAAGATCTAATCCCAACTCTGAAGCTTAATCTTAAATCTGAACCGAGCTGCTTTCATATATCAATTTGTTGTACTACTCGTATTAAACACTTTAAATTCCCACAGCTGGGGTAGAAATCTTATCGCCATAGCCATAGGTCTAATGTATCAGTCATGTACAGTTTTAAAAGGGCTAAATACTTCGATAACCATATCTTAAATATATCATTTATTAATAAAAATATTTCTGTAAATTGTACGAAATCTTGGAAGCTGCAATGTAAGATAAGACTGGGACACCGAACCAGAAATTTCTGCTTTTATTACTGCTGCAGGATTAAATATATAAAGCTTCACTTTGGTGCATCTTGTATGTATGATACTTTGGGATTGAAGCCACGTATCTTTGAAGCATGTTATGTAAGAGTTCAGTATTACTTAAACAAATAAATAAATATTTATTTATTACAGAGACTAAACTACAGAGATATAAGGACGCCTGGTTTATCAATTGTCTGGTCACCGTTGTGCAGGGGTTCCCTAGTTAGGGATCAGATGGCCATATTTGAAAGCGTCCCAAGGCCGTCCGTAGAGAGCACCGTCAATCTGTTTGTCGGTTTAAAACAAAAACGCAAATATTTCACGTAGATAGCTGCCGGTGGTCAAGGGAACCATCGAATGGGCGATACATCTCGGCGGGTCCGGTGCCCGTTTAGCGCGACCGCAGCCTCCGAGGGTAGATCTGGGAAATTATGCGCGAAATGCCCCACGGCTCATTTACTCTAAACGGTGCATCTTTGATACCCCGTTGACCCTTCGATGCCATCGTGTCCTGTATTAATAATGAATTGGGACCCTTTCGTGTTTTCCTCGTGTGGGCTTTGCGTTCGTTCACGACAATTATTATCGATGATAGTTGCAAAAAGGCAGCGGCTTAAGGAATATAATAATACCGAGCCGAAGGTTTTTGTGTTCGGAGCGCTGGTTGAAATTTGCATAATGCGTGAGCGACTGATTGTCCAAAGCGTATGAAAGGTGATCCCATTAATTTTTTGTAAACTGAAATTTGGCACTTTTAACAAAACGCTGACATCGAGATTATATATTAAGCATACAGGTACGAGCCACGTATTGTACAAGATTTTCTATTTTAATCGTATTAAATTCAACAGGAAAGTTCAGTCGACGTTCTATTGGATTAATATCATGAAAATTGAAAGCACTTATTATAGGCATATCATCGTAACCATACCGCTCTGATTACTCCTTTCGAAGGAGTATTCATAGAGAACGATAAGTATTTTAGTAGTTGGAGTTACAGTTGCTGCGCCTGGTTATGTGAAGGGCAAAAGAAGCGGTATACTCCTGAAAGCTTGACAGTCGTAGCCAACGTTCGGATTTGAATGCACGTGTCGTGGCGTCACGTGTATGCGGATATAAAAGCTCCACAGTTCGCAATATCTGAAATCTTCTCCGATAGAAGGCTCGTTTCGCGACAGCAATACCCCGGGGCCGCATAAAAGTACGCCACCTGACGCCGCCGTGACCTAACCACCTTGCGTATTTGGCCTGCAGTTGCACAGGTCTAACAACCTCGTACTAAAACAGAATATCGATTACTTTCGCTACTATAATGTAATCCCCCGCCCACATTTCGTTTTTTTAGCTCGGGATAATAATATAGTCGTCTCGCTCGTCCGCGCGCCGGGCGCCGTCCCCCGGGTGCGCGTCCCGCTCGCTCCCGACCTGCGCCCCGCCGTATGTAAATGATCGTCTCCTCGCGTCTGTGTGCATCCACCCTCGTATCCGTTCACCCACACGGGCGCACCGACGTTTGAGGTTTACTGCCCTGACAGCTTTCATCCTATTTTAAATACGAATTTGATGCGACGAGACGTCCGCGACTTGCGATTTTTTTCCTCGCCCGGGACTCTCGCGCGGCCGCCGCCCGGCAAACGACGCCCGTTACACCGCAAACGCAGTACTACGGATACGCTAGACATGCAAATGTTACGTCTAACCGATGACAAAGATAACAAAGCGGGGGCAGTTCGAGCGCAAACGATTTTCCCCCGGCTCCGGCGTGCAAAACTGACGGTCGTCACGGAACTCTATAATTTGTAGTCGTTAGAGCAGGGGCGGGTTTCGCCTGCGTCACGCCGGCGCGCGGAGTCGTCGTCTCGGCCGTGACGTCACGCGTACGTCGAAAATGACACTTTTACGAGCAATAATTTACATTATTTCGGTGTAAAGGCTCGCGTGCCAGCCGATTGATTTTATGTCAGTCGCTTCTCCTATTTGCGTTCGGTAAATCGAATCACTCGCTACACGCCGGAGTTATTTTGTAATGGCCGTTTCGCGTGAACGCTTTTTTAACTTCGTTTGTTTTGACGTCACCGCCACGTACCTCCGTACATGGGAATCTGTTTTAAGTAGTTGTGACTGATAGTTTAGGAACGTTGTAAAATATGAGCTTTCAACCGCTCACCGCTAACTTGTGCGGTGAGGTTTCGTAGTATTTTTTTTAATTCAATTTCATTGAGAAAATCATTAGGTTCATTGTACAATGGTACTGAACGCTGAATTTCAATGTAGCTCTTAATGCTATTGTAATAAGATGATGCATTGAAAAAACCGATTTCTAATGTATTAGACCACAAACGGTTAGACCCAGTACGTAATAGATATTGTTTCGTAAAGACCATACTATTGTCCACGGCCAATTCCAACTTACCGATAACAAAACAAAAGCCCGAGCGAGCAGAGCCGCGCGAGAAACCTAAGGACTTCAAGTAACAAGAAATCGTCGATAAGGGTGCGGACACACGCGCGCCCAATTAAGATCTTCATTAGGCCTTCCGCGAACGGTCGCTATCACAGCACGACGCGAGTGTAATAAAACAAAAGACAGATTAGACAGTTGATGCTTGCCCGGTGCAGGTAGTAGGTTATGAGCTCGAGGTAAACGGCCTACGAACACTATGATGTCGTCAGATATACGTTCGAAATTCGAAATATCAAAATCGAATTCAGAGGGCCCATCTCAATGTAGGGAAAAGAGATCAGTAGAAGAGAAAAGTATAAATTTGCTGAGTAGGTAAATACTCAAGAACGGGCTGTTTTCTTGGTCAAATTCAAGAATCCTTTTAAGATTTCCAACATTGGAGCACTATTGAAGTACCTATAAACAAAACTGAATTATGATCTTTGAATATCTAGGTCCTAGAACGGCACAAAGCGAGATCGAAAAATGTTCTTTTTATTTTAAATACATCTAAAAATGGAGAGACGATTCATCGTTGGCTACGAAAATTGCGTTTGTCGAAGCGGAGCCGACCAGATAAATGTTCCGCAATTAAATTGTTGTCGAATATAAAAGTTGATATAAAAGTCCAAGGACTTCCAGCGAGGATGCAGTAGAACGCCGTCAGGGAGGCAATCAATTAGAAGAGTCGAATTTGGCACGACGCCAGCCAATACACGAACGAACTCGCAAGTGGTCATTTAGCCGGACAAGACATATGAAATAAATAATAAAGACAACATGTATTATGAGTACTATAACAAACAAGGTCACTACACTCCAGTAACACGCGAAGGACGGATACATAGAAATTTTATTTCTGAAAATAACATTCTCCATTCTTTACACGTTTTCATTATGAAATGTTAGGAAAAAAGCACAGACGCAATAATATTGTAACCGGTTTCAAAACAACAGTATATTGAGCAGAAATCGGTAATATACGCAATGCTGGTTTTTTAGGTAAAGACAGTAGCAGAGAGAAGGCCAAAGTGGCTACTTATTGCCATGGATGTCTACAGACAATGAAACCAAACTTAAACAAAACTGTAGGAATAAGATTGTTAATGTCAATTAAAACATTCTAAAATTAAGTAATCAATATTTTCGAACAACTCATTCACGGTGAACTAATTCTAAACTAAGCAGAACCTGTGCTCTGGTAATCAGACAGCTGATAGAATACACTTATATTTTCAAATACATACATATTTACATATGTATATGGAGAATTCTACACGCAAACAGAACAAACACAAATGACGATCCAATAGTTTTTTTTTGAGCCTAGAATCGTATTCACTACCATGTCAAGTTGGTTCCACCAACAACCACGAGTAGTATTTTATTTCCAGCAAATTTATAAAAGCCTGGTTACTAAAATTGGTAGACAATTAGCGTAGGTTGATTTTCACTCAGAGTTCCGGGTTCGATCCTATCGCTTCTGTTTGTTACATGACGCGACATGTGAATGTTAAATAAGTTTTATTGAGCATTATGTAATGTCTAATATACAGATATGATTTTGAAAGTAATTGACAATATACGTATAAATAAACAGATCACAAAGTTCATATATATTATATTTGTTTCACAACCGAGTCCAGTCATTACCTACCCAGCGTCAGTCGACAGAAATCTTCACTGCAGTCCTGTTTGTAGACTTGATTCGTATGTGATATCATATGCGAATACGTCTCCACCGCATCCAGTACATTACTATATTGAAAGTCAATTTCTGACTTTTAATAAATAAACGGTAGGTACGGAGCAATCGAGCCCCGGAATCGACGTGTCTACAAAACGCACCGATTCAACTAACAAAGTACATTCGAGTACAAAATTCAATATCAGCACTTCGGAACTGCGCTCGTATATACCGGGCGTTCCTGCAGTTAGTGAATGGTAGACGTGAGTCTGTGGTTTGCGCGCCTGTGCGAGCTGACAGTCGCGTCGAAATGTGCTTCATTCATATTTTCGTTTACAATTTTGTTAGGCATCCAACGCAAAATGTTAATTATATTAAGCGGTTGGTATAACTTTTCCTTTAATATTTGTAGGTTAGGTAAATAGTTTAACATATTTCTATAGCTAATTTATAAGTATGAGCAATATACAAATTACTAAATAATACATTTATTTATGTAGGTACCTTAAATATTATATATCCACTCTTAAATTTTATTTGATTATCAGTTTATTTGAAAATTCACATAACGCGTTGAGAAATAATTTGTAATGCAAGATATCAGTAACTCTACAAATTAAGATAAAAAATACCGTTAATTTAGTTATTATAACATTTCCTAAATCTACTAAATGATGTATCAAATAAGCAAATAGACTGCATTCCGGTGAATGTGCTACAAAATAACTGCAAAATATTAGTAGCTGTTGAAAAGCCGCAGTGTAAAGCTTTATCGAAAAATGTGTTTGAATTTCTATGAACGTTTTTGAACTAAACAATAAACAAAGGTGCGCGCGATGTTTCAATAGAAAGGCTCGTTTCAAATGATTTGTGTGCGCGGCTGTACGCTGCTGATTTATCATATTCCCCCGCGACAACAGGATATTCTACTCTTTAAATCTAGCTACAATTCTTTTTTATTGAAAAAGTTTTTTAACTTCGCCTTATGTTTGCTATATTTTAAGACAGACATGGTTTCACTTGTTAATCCGTGTTTGTCATTGGAATACGCTGTATTTTAATTCTGATTTCGTACCTAATGTGTTAGACTCATATTTTGTTTTGGCTTTAATAATTTAATTTACTTTCAAATACTTATCTGGCGTAACTCGGACGGGATAGATCGCAAGGAAATAAAAACTTAATATTACTTAACGATGTATTAACAATAAACCCAAATAGGTATATTTCCTTAAAAAAATCTCAATATCTTAGTATGTTAGAGAAAAGACATATTTAAAATACATGAACTATATTGAGCTTCTTAAATATTTTCGCATTCAACAAAAAGTTACAAATATACTGGTTACATATTTTACAGAAAACATTATACTGGCACTATTTTCAGCGTCTACTTGTGACCAGAAACACTTATTGGTATTCCTTTGTTCTGAAAATTATGATATATGGATACAGTAAAGTACATTTGAAGAAACAGAAATCGTATTACACCCGTGAATAAAATGGCAAAAACTTTAATTTAATTAAATCTTCAGTTAGTACCTTTTCTGTTAAGACGCGTCCGTGTTAATTTCCATAAAATACATTTGAACTTTCATGTTTATTCGTTTACAAAATATCGTAAACACGCACAAGCTGTTTTATTTCCATCTCATCGGTTGTACCGGGTTAAGACGGATCTCAACTCAGCAGTCTGCAGTCAGAGCGTCAATTGTAATGGAAAACCTGGGAGCGTACGCGGAGTCTGCATGTGATTGGTGTTTTGGAGTCGCCGCTAACATATTCGCGTGTACTACAAACATAATATGTAAAGCGAGGATGCCTTATACGGAAGACTGAGATGTCGGTGAAACTTAGCTACGGATTTTTACATCCCACTGCCGGGTATGAGTGTCTACTCCAAGTGTAGGAGGCATTATAAGATAATATTTTCATAATGACAGAATTACATGCAGCGATGGGAATTTGTAAATTAAAATATATGTATCTATCATTGGTTGTAATAAAACTCAGATACCTTTCCTTTGCCCTAAGAATAATAGTGACGTGTATTTCGACGAATGAAAGATCAAATCATTCGATGCTGCCACTCTCTGCGCCGCGCAGGGCACGATTCTCAATCCCCTAAATATATGAGTATCTATATCCCATAAATGAGTTCCAATTAGCAAGATTACCGACTGAGTGTGCTGGAGGCGGCGATGAGGCTTCGGGAGCTACGATGATGTGTTCGACTGCCTGCCGTGAGCTTTTGTAGCATTTATACCACAAGGATGTACGAATAGTATTGGATGGTCATCAACAAGAGTTTTATGATTATTCTCGAGATAATTCCACATCAGGTTGTCTGATTCTAAATTAGGCAATCAATACCTGAGCTGTGGTCACCGGACGGCTGATAAAAATACACACTTCGTGTTACTTGTGAATACTACTAAATGGATTAATTTGTAAACGTATGTTTAAAGTATACTTTGAAGTGCTTTAGAAATACTTCAAATTACATGTCGTGTATAACTAAATTTACACAACATTTTATTTCTGTTTGCCTTGTGATTAAATAATTTTGTAGCGTTACTATGTAGAGACAAGTTACAGGCGAACGTATTTGGTCAGTCGCCTGGAAATATTCGGTTTAAATATGCCTCATCCGAGGTTGCCGCTCCGCGCGCGGCCGCAAGGAGCGCGGCCCACCGCGTCACTCCTTAAACCTTTTCGCCTTATTTCACTAGCCTTCCTTTTGTTTCGAGGGCACTTGTTTATTTTGTTGTGCGATCTTATTATTTCGCTACCGTTGGCCGCATTACAACGTTCGCCTCGTTTTTGTTCACATCGCCACCGAGCCGCGCTCGGAATGAAGTAATACAGCCGCGGACTCCTCGGCATTGTGTATTTGCGTGGCTTTTTGTTTTTCAACGCGACGTGAACTTTTTGTTTGGACCTGTTCGTTCAGCTCTATGTGTGTTATGTAACGCCGGCGAGATCCGATCCGATGTTGGATCCGTACACTCGTATTTGGTCAATTCTCGATGCGCGCCCCTTATACGTGATGATATGACTGACTCGAAAGACGTTAAACGTTAATTTGTCATATTTATATGCGTTCGTGTTGCGACTGCGAGAAAGGATATTTATACGCGATAAGCATCATCTTTTTCATTCATTCATGATCTTAAAATGAACGTTTATTTATTACGTGGATTAATTACCATAATAATGATCGCATAACGATGTTAATATGCAATACCGAAACCTCAATAGGATAGATATTCAAAGTGACCTTTACGGGATCCCATTCAAGTGAAACATTCCAAAGCTCGTGTCCTGCTTTCCACCAAATAAATATCGAGCAAGATTTTCATTACACAAAAGGAGGGGACAGGAAACAGTGGTGTCTACTTAAGGCTAACTGATAACTCCTTTTAGGGCCTGCGGAGTGTGAACTGCGTGTCTTGGAGCTAATTAACTGAAACATGCGCGGGCGCAGCGTAAATCAGAGCGAACGTGGCGCCCCCCAGTGCGACACAGAGTTGCTTTTAGTGCGAGATGTCGCTGTAATCTCGGGAATTCCAATTATATTCTGTTAATTAGATCGTTTCGCAGACGATTTGTTGGTTAACAGGGGCGCAGGTTGGCGACTCCCTTTGTTCCTATTTATAGAATTGTCGGTTTATTCTTGTTGAGCAAACATTTGAAGTTTTAATCCCAATAATCTACGCTTTACGTTTAAAATGTTAGGAACAAGGTTTCTTTACATTCGATGATTTAAAATCAAGAATCACGAACTTACTACTCTGTACTGATGCCTACACTACATTATTATTGTTTAACTAGGTATATGATATGAGTACAAACGCATAAAAAATCGTAGCCCAATTAAACTATTCTCACCAACATATTATTTAGAAAAAAGTAATTCAATTACTATTCCTATAAATATGACCGCAGTGTAAAGCACATAGAAAATTGTTATTCAGGACAATAACAAAGGTCTTGGATATATTTTTCCTAATGAGTAAATATGTACCATGTTAACAAAGGACATACAAGGATGAAATGCAAGAACAATACCTCCGAACAATATCAGAGGCTCGGTTGGATATAAAATGTGGTAGCTTTTATATGACATTCGACAAGTACAAAAAGTATTGCAGTCAACTGCATGCGAGACAATGTCTGCAGTTTTTTAGTGCATCGAACAATCGCTCCTGGGTTAGGAATTTATTGAGTCGTACTCAAAATAAACTAGCTGCTCCGTTTCAGTGGACCTTAAGGGCACGGCGTAAGGGCGATTGTTGCGTGTTTCGGGCGAATATTGCGGGGTATATAGGAGACACGAACCCGTCGCGCCAGTGGCTCAGGATTGATCTTACACATCAGCTGTCCGTCTGCTCGTTGACTGTAAAGGTTGATACTATAAATAATTCGTCTCGATGTAGTTTTCAATAGTCTCTTTTATTACATGTAGGTAGCTAACATAGTTGATCATAACAAAATCGTCAAAAATCAAGTTAGTCACATAATTATCACAACTTAGTATCATCGTAATATTTGTGCTTATAAATGTGTCTAAATGTCAATTCCATTTTACAGGTATATTGTCATGCCTATTCCCTAGGGGCAGGGAGATACTCTAGATGTACACTCTATAGTCCTGGTAAACTTTATTAGTCCTTTCTATGTAAATGCAGTAAACAGGAACTTTGTCAAGGTGTATAAAGTAATATCACCCTACGGTAGCGAATTGGGAACACCCTATATACGCGAGCTTAATGGCATCAGCGGACACACGCCGCTACGAGTAACATCCTGTCGCACCGGATCTCGTGTGCGCTACGATAGCTAAATATTTGTAAGAGAATAAATAAATCGGGTTAATTGGCAAAATAGGCAGGTATGACTGGCTTCGTGGTCGAGTAGTTAGAGCCCTCACTGTAAAACGGGAGGTCTTGGGTTCGATTCCCACCCAGGACAGACATTTGTGTGCTTAACACTTTTGTTTGTTCTGTCTGTCTAATGAACGGGCAATATCTATAATGATATCACATTATGTAAATCTGGTTTCGTGACGATTTTTAATGGTTGTATTTGGATCGATTTTCCGTAAAGTGACCGAGAGGGATAGTTGTAACTGGTTATACGAATGCCTCTACATAACGTCAATCGATGACTATGAAGCAGCCATGCTGTCTATATGTACATTCTTCGATGTTGGTGCTACCAGATTTAGACAAGATTGTTGTGTTAAATGCCGTTGATAATAGTCTCTGTATCGAAGCAAAATCCAAACCTGTGAAGATTCATTTTACTATCGGTTGCAGATGTTTTCATCTACTTTATATTTGCACATTGATTAGAAAATCATGAAGAGTTCGTTGAACTTTCTAATCAAGTTTGACGGGCTGAAAGGACCATTGATTTAGATGGTAACATCCGAGATCTTTGATATTTCGAGAGCCTTCTAATAAACATCTTCGCAAATAGAGTTGGAATAGTCTGGATCGCAGCAAATTGTCGTTCAGTGGAGTGTTAAGGGCCGGCACGCCTTTGCCAAATGTCGAGGGTAATTAAGATCCCTCAAGCAATCAAACTCGACCCGCCTGTGATTGGCTGCATTCGGACCGCGAGATCAAACACGCCAAAAGGTTCTGTCAAATGGAATATTTTAGGGACTCGTTTGAAGTCCGCTCCGGAGCGGCTGTTTTTCGATGTTTCTGTTTGTTTTGCTAACGAAATGGTCTCTTTGGATATAAATAGTATCGATACGTTCTCCTCTCTTTAACCAGAGTATACCAGATATACCGTGATACCAGAGTATCACCTGCTAAACCAGAATTACAACATTTAGACAACCTCTCCTTTAGGTATAATGTTGATAAGACACGAATAAGATCAAGTTAATGAAATGCATTAAGTTTAATGGATAGCTTCGAAAATGTAACATGACAGCATGGCAAGGTCAACAAACCTTCTTTAGACAGTAAATTAAAAGGAACTGTGTGATATAAAAGTCATTAACAGTTTAATAACCTTTATGAAGTACTAAATGTATCCTAACCGTACATTGTCTCCTAAAATACGATAAAACCGTCGACTCCTTCCATATAACAACAAAACATCGCAAGGAGATCCGATATACTTAAGAGGGATTGCGACATTCGGGGGCCGTCTCGGGGAGGTGTAAACAACCCTTTAAAATAGTGTGCCATTAGGGATGGAAGGGACCACCCGACTAAATATCTTTTAGTATCTGCAAAACGTTTAATTCAGTGGAGACTGATATTTCTGTTTCAGACGGAGCCACGTTGGCGGCTCCCGGATTTCGTCAGATTATTTACTAGCGGTCAAACTAAATGTAATAATGTATAAATATGTGTTAAAGTATAGGACAAGAATCGAAATAAGCAAACCTTGAAAGTAACAATACTCGATGGTCTATATAACTATAATAAATTCAAGCAGAAGTAGGTAACGAGATCTATTGTTTTACGTCGTAAGATGCCATATATTTTATCTATATCTATATCTATACTAATATTATAAAGAGGAAAGATTTGTGTGTGTGTGTGTGTATGTAACGAATAGGCTCAAAAA
>DWDX01000156.1:0-35214 GCA_018245675.1 Agara michaeli | reverse complement strand
AATGTCCATGGGCGGCAGGGGTCATTAGCAACTGCTGTTTGCTTGTTTGCTACTCTCTTCACGAAAAATTTTCTTACTGTTTTATTATTTCTTAAATTACAATATTCGTGATTATTTTTTGTAACTTACCTAATATTGTAATTACGTATATTTTGAAATTTGAGCTAATTTAGCGCATTGTTAATTTATTTCCATGCCTTTAATGTAACAGGAACTACTCAATAATATTAAAATAATACCCAAATAGTGAATCACTGTAATAAGGTACTATATTGAAATAAAACTCGTTATTTTTTCTTATTTTTATTCTAATGCTATACTAAAATAGTAAGTAGTACGGTGTTCAATTAGTTTTCATTTTAACTTTCAGGCTTGTCCTGTTTTTCACTTTCATCCGAAGATTTTGTATCCTGTAAAGTGCAAAACCATTGTATTGGCAGCAACATTTGATATTGAATAACAATGTAATATGCTTTAGCTCATTAATTTATTAATGATATTGGATTTCTTCTGGTGTATGCTACAGTTCTGTCTTATTCATGGACAGGAGATAACGACCCCAACGTATACAACCCTATAGTTCACGTTTACATTAATAACGAAATTTGACCAACCATCTTCATAGACAAGGCTTTTTCAACTTCCGCTTCGATCTTTCTTGTTTCCTCAGGCCCAACCAGCTGTGCTTTCAAACTGTCTACTGCCAATCGTACTAAATACTCCAACTCTTCGGCTGGAGCTTGTATTCCGCATTCTGTTCATTCGGTTAGTTCTTTTGTAGTTTCAATCAATTTATACATACAAATACAATATAAGATCCACAAACATAAGAATTCATGATGTAAGTAATAAAAGTGTACCGAAAAATGGAAGTACTTACCTATATACTAATGTCAGGAAAAAATTTACTGTTTTAGCCATACCTTTTATATCTTCCACAATCTTAAATATTTGGATAAGATCAATAGATTCGGGAGTAAGCGGATGTTCTTCATCAATTAATGAGTTCACGAGAGATGCCATTGTCTCGCTGGTTTCTGCGAATATAAAACTAGTTTTTTATATTGCTTACATAACTCATACTTAGAGGTTTGGTTTCCAAGAGACGCTAGTAAGCTGAAGTAGTAGAGGACTGGCTATTGACGTTAAATATCCGATAGTTGATGGAACAAACGGCTTTTAGAGTGGAAACCGCGTATAGGGAAAGGTACTGTGTGTCACCCTCGCGGTGGCCCGATGATTTGTTCCGAGTGGCAGTAAGAGACTGGATAAAGAGAGCTGAACACCAAGCTCAGTAGCATGCTTCGGGCTAGGTAGATCTTGGGAATCGTATAATAATGACGTAAACGGCGTGTTACGAATTTTTCATAATGTTCGTTCTATAAAGCGTGTGATGTCTGCCAATCCACTTGTCGAATGGCATAAACTATGATCTTAGCTCATCTTATTCTAAGAAGAGCGTTGAGTCCACACAGTAACCTGCTAAAAGGTAGACGATGGTTGAACGTATACCCAAATCGGAAGAGTCTGCAGTGTGCAACAACGCTGCGAGCGCCGGTCCTAAGCGCTGGTGAAGGGGCTCTCGTACGCCAGAAACTTCTTTCAAGGCCTCTTCTAGAGATTCCATCACTTTGTGCGTCTCAGCGTCTGTACCTTCCATTGCTTCTATCTGTTTCGATTAAATAAAGTTTATTATGATTACATTTACTATTATGATTTGTCTATGTGTTCTGTGCGAATCGTGTAAGGCTTGAGGTTACATTGTATTCGATAACTTTTGTGCCTATGAGTGAACGTGAAAACAAATTTTTAATCAAGTAAAAGCAACAGTGCCGATGACTCTATCAGCATTGTTTTGTACAGCTTGTATCAAATTTCCATTTTAATCACAAGTTACGACTTACATGTTGTCTAATCAGTCTGTCGGCTAAAGCGGCGAGCGCATCAAAAGCTCGCGTTTGTTTCTTGTACAAACTCGGATCGCCTCCGTGTCTTAGTAACCATTTTCGTACTAGTGTATCGACCACTTCAAACCGGGACTTGGATCTGTATATATATTATAAATTGATTTATTATTTCAACATGACCGCTTTGATGAAACACACCATGGAAAACATACGAGTAGTTTCAATTCGGAATCTCGAAATGAAAATTCATTAGGTTCTCTAGCACCCTTAGGTAAATTTGAAGCCGGCATCTTTCCGGGCAATGTAATATTCAACAGATTCTATATCATCAATATTTAAGATAACCATTGAACTTAGCCTTACAAAAATGTGGTTTCTAAGAACAATTGCGTCAAATAGTCGACGTACCCCGACACGACGTCAGGCAGCAGCGCCGCGAGTTCCTTCAGGAGCTCGTCACCGTCATCACGTGACACCCGCATTGCATCCATGCAGTCGTATAGAAGCTTCATTATGTTCACATCGTATATCAGTTTCACTGTAGATCCGAGTGGGGTTCTGGATAGACGACGTGATCACAAACAAGAACATGAAAGACATTTAGTAGAATAACACACGCTTTTTAAATTTTTTCATTATTTCTAACATTATTATTTTCTACTTCTTAGTTTGAACTTCAACAAAATAGTGTTTTTTTGTATCATAACAAATACATACATAGGAAAATATTTCTTTCGTTGCTGTCTTGGAGGTTGCGGCAACATAAACAAGTATATCTGAGATTGATCAGATTCTATAGCAGTCGAAACAGACGGTGCTATTAGATGCGAGAGTGGCTTCAGGCGTAGATTGTGGATCTCTTCTTCGAGTACCTAAATAAAATGAAATTTTAAGGTCGACACCTGGCATTTAGTAAAGAACTAATTAAAATTTAGATTGATTAATTTTTAGTTTTGTTTAATATATTTACCTTAATCTGTTGTATTTGCTGTGCTCTTACAATTCGCAGACGCACTACATCTCTTTGATACTGTTCTGGTTCATATGGCCCTACCATATTAGTTGGGTCTTTCAGTGGCTGCAATGTAGATACTCTAATAAGTTTTTCCTAATTAAATGAATAAATTAAATTATGACGTAACAGTTATCATAAATTTGCCGTTTTAGTAGTCGCGTTACACTGGAACAGAACTAATTATTATCGAACACAAAAATGCACGTAGAAGAAGGTTCTATTTTAAAGTAGTCATTAGGGTGATTTTACCTTGTGCGGTAAAACATCAGCTTGTAGTGCAGCAGCGAGCCGTAACCTATCGGAATATCTATCGAGAACGCCGAGGTACTTTTTCTCAAGTTCACTATGTCGTTCCTATTAAAAGAATACATAAATATTACCATCTACTTTTCATGCAGTAACACCTTGGCCTAAATTTCAAGTTTTGGTATCCAATAATTTACATGATTCTATGTATTTAAGCAAATCAGTTCATGCTTAAAACTAATCTTTGCTAGTTATCGTATTCAACTTCGAAAATCATTAATTCCCTTATAAAGCTGGTCAAATCAAGGATTAAATGGTACAGCGTGCAACGTTTTTTTTATTAAATTGAACGGTTTTATCGGCTATGTTGACAAATTTAAACTTTGTTTATGCCGAATTTGGCTCACTTATTTTTATATTGTACTTTACCCGCCAGTCTCTAAGCTGCTTGAGAAGCTGAGGCAACGCGTGCTGTGTGGCTTGGAACTTGTGCCTTCGAGCGAGTTGACGCAACAAGTCATCCAATGTTTTATCGACGCGTCGCGGTCGACCTAGTTTGCGAGTGAGAACATCTCTCATTTGAGCACGAAGCTCCTGAGCTCGTGCTTCCATAGCTTTGAGGTCCACGTTCATGCGGAATAAATGAGTGCGGTTTGTTCTGAAATTATAATCTTAGTTATATATAGTGCAAGACGGTACATATAACTTTCAACAATATTACCATTTAGTATCGTAGTAGTATAAACTTTATTCACTTTTGTCTCTGTTTCTGTTGCCTAATCTCATCTTGTATCTCGAACACACGTCGACGCAGTTTCTTCAACATTTCCTCCGGGAACACCACGGTCTTCGATAGTCCACCGGGACCCGTGCAACCACGAACAGCTGACGCTCGAATCTGATTGTACCGTAGTGCAACTACTTGATCTACTTCGTTCATACAACTTTGCTTTTCCATCTTAAAATTAAGATTGAACTAATTAAGGTTAGGACAGAAATTCTGTAGTTTATATCTACTGGAAGTTGTTAGTTCGAGCCTTATACGGCGAATGTTATATATCATACCATGAATTCTCTTAGTTCGTTTTTCCTATGATCCAGTTGTAAAGAGAACTTGCGCTTCACTTTATTGTGTGCGTCGATATCTTTCCGTAAAAGATCCACAAGGCGATCCTTCTCCAGCATCTCTTGTTCGTGCTTGTGTCTATGTATAAATAATGAAAGACTAAAACTTGTGTGAAGTTATTTAATTAACTTTATTTTGAATTAAGTAAAATTAATTCTTGGTACAAATATGATGGAACAAATACCGACTAAATTACAGAACTAAACGAATGAAAAAATATGTTTGCATCATACTCATATATGTTGTGAATGTTCTCCCTGACGTACCTAGTGTTCCTAAGGTCGTAAGTCTTATTATAAATATCAACATCACAGCCCTCAGGACATATATTCGGATCCAGACGTATAGGTCCAATGTCGCGGCTGTCCAAGCTGCCTTCATCTTCTTCCTCGCTGCTTGAAGACGAGGATTCAGATTCCGATGATTCTGGAGAGTTACGCGAAACATAAAACGATTGACTAATGGATGATGGGGATGACGATGATGAGGATGATTTTGGATGGTACGTTTAAGGCGTTCGTGGCGCAAGCTGTTGTTAAATAGTAGTCTTTAAATCACATCCTACTGGCCACTTATCCGTTTCTTCCACATTTTGTAATAAATTAGTGTATAGTTAAGGGAAGGTCAGAAGTGGGATATAATTTTTCCAGTAAAAGTTCCATTAAAATCAGTTCAGAGTTTCCAAAGATTAGCCCGGATAAACAGAAAGGCAGACAGAGAGACAGATAAAATTAAAAAGTTTTTGCATCGTGTGAGTAACTAGAACCATTTGAGAAAATGCATTTATTTTGAAATCACAGACGAACACTTCTATTTTATTACTTGTTTAGATGCTTGTTCGTAGTTAGTTAGAATTTACCGTCATCGTCATGGTCGCGAGGTGGGCGATATTTCTTCTTGAAAATCCTACGCAGAAAATCGGCAAATTTATTGTCGTGGACAAGTCGCTTAAACTGTCTTTGGAGTTCCTGGCACGCGAGGTCTAATTCATCCTTCTCATTATAGTGTTCTACTATTCTCTGCTCACAGTCCGCGATCTGTTCCTGAACTCCACGAACCTGGGATCAAAAAATAAGCAACACTCTATTCCATTCCAATTTGTGTGAAAGAGTTATGTATTATTGATTGTATTAATAGGGGAATGTAATGTTCGTACTTGCATCAATTTTGCATAAACCCTCTCCGCAAGTCGATCCTCTTGAGCCTCGAAACGATTCAAAACATTCATTTCTCTGTGCAACTGATATAAGTGTAGCTCCAGTAGTTGATTCTTTTCCTGTGAAGTTCATAATACACATGTTGGATCTGGTCAATTGAGGTGGAAACGGAATATACACCGTCGTTTACGGTGCTGAGGGTTGGCTGTGCTAGACAACAGGCTCCGTTTGGATTTCGTCGTCGGCGGGATAACATCTCGGTACTTTCCCTCCGTTTCGCTTGTATTTTGTATTGTCAATGGTTACCTAGATTGCACTTGTTAACCACAAATGAAGTGTAATCGACGTAACATAGTCTTAAAATAATGACGTAAAGTTGTCAGCTAAACTATGTGACGCCGACATGTATTTATAAATAGTTTAAGATGTTATAACCATATTTTGTCTATCGCATACAAGTTATATTTACAATTTACCTGAACTCTAATCCGTTCCCGTTGTAATTGCCTCAAACGAGAATCGAAGTGTTGAACGGAGATTTCGGCATCAGCAAGCAACATATCTTGTTCATAAAGATGTCTGAAAGCACGGAAATGTCTTTGAATGACTGATTAACGACTCGCTTCTGCGTGCTAGGTGATTTAATAAAGTGGTGATCACAGTGGTGCCGTTAAGGTTTACAAAGCACCAACTAATTCAAGTGACCGATTGATTTGGACAAGTAATATATCCTGTTCATTTGTTACGCTTCGGCATTCTGTCTGTACGTCCTAATGAAAAGTTTAGTTATCAATCCCTAAGCTCTTACGCCGAAACGACTTATTTTTGTTTTGGGAGTAATTTTAATTAAATGATATCTTTTTAAATATCTACATATTCATTTCATTGATACGATCAATTTTTATTTACGTCGGCGAACTAAATATCATGCCTTACCCGACGAAAATCAATACTAAAACAGTCAAAACGTATTACTTTTAATAACATATTTACTTTACGCGAAAACTACATACATAAATTCTGTTTACTAGTTTAGAAGCACTAAGGGGACAAACAGTCAGACGCGGTTAGCGACTTTGTGTTGAATAGAGACAGATAGGCTTTATCTGTCTGAATAGTTTTTGTCTTGCCATTTAAATAAAATTAAACTATGTAGGGAAGGACAAATTAGAATGTTAAAATCTACCTTTCAATTCTCCTCTCCCTAATTTCAATCTCTACGGGTGAAGACTCCAGGTCTTGTTTGATTTTCAAGAGCTCCCACGAAGCAGTTAGTGGACGACTTTCTGCAAAAAAATTTACAATATTGTACACAAATTCAGTATAAGTAAAAGTTATGTGTAAGAAAGTATTTATATCCAAAATCGATAGACTCCGACACTATTTGACCGATTAAATGTTTTTCATAAACGTAACGTAAAATCACGCCTGTAATCCCTTACGGGGTAGGCAGAGGAGTGTAGTACACCCCCATATTTCACCATGTAAATGTTTTCCATGTTGATGATTTTTATAATATGCACTATTTACTGTAATGTTACAAGACTGCGCCGTTCAATCATATCAACTTCTGTGCCGTCCAACGGATTTAAGTTCATGGAATATTCCATAACCTTTACTTTCTTGGTAAGTGTTGAAACTCGCTATTACATGGTGATGTAGTACATAAACTTCTATACGGTTCGATCCAGGGCCATTAGAATAGGTATACATAGTTACTTGATTACAGGGAATATTTCCATACTATCGGTTTTCTGTAATTTCAAAATGGATCCGAAACAAAAACAAGGGCAAGTCAACGTTTGCCTGAATAAAGAGGGTAAATAGAGCTACGTAAATACATACCATTAAAATTTGAAAAGTGAAAGCACCTGTAATCGGTATAAACCGGGGAACTCGCGGCTGTAAGACTCGCGGCTGCGGTAACATGGTAGACTTCCTGCGTTCTGGTTTTTTCGCTATGGTACTTCTGGGTACTGCTCGCGTTACGACCGGTTTTATCTAAAAGTTTCAATTTAATGTACGTAATTGGACTGAAATATTGATAATATTCGTGTAAGTATATGAAATAAATTTCATTATTTTTAGGGCGGTATTATAATTTGTTTTTGTTACAATTACGATAGGTCATATACATACCAAATTATAATTTTTACAATAACTATAATATTTAATTACTAGAACAAATTCCTGTTACTTGAACTTATAACCTGAACTATTACCCACATAAATCGAAGTTTATTTTCTAAATCGTGATTACCTGTAAATGTCACGTGATAGTAATAGCATATTTCGCTTGTTTTCAAGCTCTTGATTAGACTACTTATTGCATTTGAAAAAATAAAATATATAATACCAACCTCAAGATTTTTCTCGGGAAACTCTAGTTCTTCGTCGATATTGGGCACAGGCGGGGGTTGCTTTGCCATTTTTTGCGAGATTTCCACGCGAATCTCTGTTAATCTTTCGCCAATACGCTTCATTTTATCCACCAATTCTACTTTGTTTTGCCGTAGTTTTAAGACTTTCTCGTTGAACACGTGCTTATTATCATGGATCTATGTATGTATTGTAATTATGTAATATATAAATATTTCAAAATAATATTGTTGACAGTTTATACTTTCACTCACAATACATGGCTTAGGAATTGTAAAATAAGAAAAAAAATCTTAAACACTAATTAAGTGTCAGTCAAGAATCGAAGAGTCAAGATTGAAAAAGTAACATTGGAATTGCAATGGGAACGTTATTATAGTTTTAGAAGTAATCATATATGAAAGTACCTCTTTTCTAGTAATGCACACTCTTAATTGTGTGTTGTGCCCTGGCGGTGCTACGTAATCCGGTTGCGTTTTGAGCAAACGGTTCCCGATAGTCGCCTCTGCTTCCTTTAAAGCCTCTGCAGCGCCGGGTGGCATTGCGTTCGGATCGGGCTTACGTGAGAGATGCTCTTGCCACTAGTAAATAAAACGCAATATATTGAAAACATCATAAACATTATGCTGTATACACACTCATGAACAGACATATGTATTAATATATCTAATATTTAGAGAAACGCAGAAAAAAGGTAGAATAACGTAAAATATTTTCTTATTTTATACTGTCCATCTACATATATCAGTATTATGTAATATGAATAGTATTACAAGCGAAATTAAATTTGAATCCTTTCAATAACAATGACGCAAAGAAGTTTGGCGTATTATGTTGGTATGGTACGATATTATGATGTCGTGACGTTCTTGAGTAATTTAGTAGTTGTAACATAATTACCTCAATAAACTGTACGTGATGTCTGTATAAGCGTTGATGGTAATTCCTGAGTGCTTTTTTCAGGGGATGTGGGGGACGAGGAGGCAAGCCAAGCAAGAACGAAGCGATACGTGGAGGTCCAAATGATGCCTTCTTGGCTGCTGCCCGTCGAGTAGAAGATTCTTGTCGCCTGTTGGTTATGAAATTTTGATATTTACACTGAATTTCAAGCAGCTTTTAAAAGCAGCAAGAAATTTTAACTACGATTTCTTTTTCGTTGGATAACCTTAAACAAAAGAAAATAAATGTGGCGCAGGTTCCTGCAAAATTCTCAGCGCATTTTTAAATGTGTTTAATTATTTTTTTTATGTTTGTATTAGATGTCCCGTGGACGATCTACATGTTGCCTATATTTGTAAATTGTATGTCATTACATAAGCAACAAAAGAAAGAATAAGAACATCTAACGAGTCACCATAAGAATGAGTACTGCAATTGGAGAAAGAGCTATCACAAATATAAGAATCAGCTCCTCCAGGGCAGACAGAAAAACTTGAGTACGGGAGTATTAAGAGTTACTGGATTTAATGTATCTTTGAAGATGTTGAAAGCATCCTTAATATACCTATGTAGTTATTAATGATTTGGACTTACTTCAGTTCTGCGTCAGCGAGTTCCAATAAGTTAATATTTCTAAGAGCAGCGTGCGAAATTTTTTATCACATTAGAAATTAATTTTAGTTGTAACTTTATATCTTAACAATCTACTTTATTTCCAAATGAACTAACCGTCCACGTAATGCAGCTTCAGCCATTTTCTGATAAACTTCTTGTAATTGATTTTCAAAATCTTTTGATAAATTTTTCTGCCTAAAAGGTCTTATCATGACTTCTGGATCCCTATCGATGAAAGTTGCATTATTGTAATGAAAATACTAATTTGACAACGACTATTATAAAATCGAAGACACTTACATATTACAGACTGTATCGAGACAAAGGGGCTAAATAAACAAATACCTTATAGCCTTTAAAGTAAAAGGAAAGACGTCCAACTGTATAATATTCCTTGAGTGCATTTTGTGAAGAGCCAGATCAGATGCTTCTAATTGATGAGCTAGCTTGCGTTTTGTTAATGCCTTGGCGTCGTCTAACTCTTTTTCTTGAACAAGTAACGGTCGAGGATCGAGAGTAACGTCAATTTGTTGGGAAACTGGCAGTGTACGATTTCTGTTAAGAAATTAATCAGCAATTTCATCGGGTTAGAACCTGTTATGTTATAATGTAAACGAAAGTATTAGAATGTAACGGCACATTGTTTGGGAGCAAGTGTTTGATTTTCAATTTTACTATAATATGGCGGTAAAAGTAATGATTTTTCTGATCATTTTTAATCTGTTATTTCGCTATTGTAGTCTACGCTGTACCCAGAATTTATGTTATTTTTTAATTAGATTTATAAAAATACGTTCAGCGGTGCGTGGAAACGCATAAGACAAATGGGTTCGCAAATTTGTATAGTACGAACGTTGCATTTGGATTTTAATATAACAATTATTTAAAATAAAAAAAGTTTTACTGAATTTACGATTTTTTTTAAATATCATTTCAATCATGTTTTCGCAGACATACGCTTTAATGAGCTTGCTGTACTCGGCGGTCAGTTCGGCCAGTTGATCGCGAACTTTCTTTTTATGTGCATTTGCAATGCTCATCATCTTGTCATATTCTTCTTTTTGTTTGAGCTGCTCATGTGACATAAGTTCCCCATCTAGAGTACTAGGCTCTCTTATTTTTTCGACTTTCTATAAAAAGTGAAAACATTTCCAAATGTTACGCGTTTTTGCATTCAAATGTTATTATTTATATTTAAATGTTTTATTTCTGCTATGTTAATTTTATTACAACCGAATGAGGTTACTTACTGGCAGCTCTTGCACTGATGGTAAAAGAGGTTTTGCGATCAGAGGTTCGGTAAAATTGATGTTGTATGAAAATATGTTACCATCGGCACCACTTGTGTATAACATCCTGTAAATATTTCAATAAAGTGGTTCAAATGAATAATGTAATTTAATTACGGTAGAAATTCTTATTTATTTCATTAACATTTGCTGAGACGGTAAACATTGAAGTACTTACTTTCCATCAGAGCTGAATTCAATACAAGTAATAGCGCCTGTGTAACTATCATGCATGGGAAGATAATAATTATCGAGGAAATCCAAGCGCGGAGTAGGCTGTTTCTATAATTAATTAGAAACAGAACATTTATTATTACAAATAAATTGTTGATACTTTTGAGTAATTTATTATCTTTATGAACCCTAAGGTTAAACTTGAAATGTTGGTTATATACAGACATGTGACAATACGTAAAGGTATGATTGAACATGTTACTTTATGCTGCTGTAAAAAAATGTTATACGAGTTTCTTACTCATACATGTATTTTGGACATAAAAGCAACTATTTTTGAAAGGATAACTCACCTCCTCCTTAGCCAAGCGTCTTCCTTTCAGTTTCTTAAGCAGTTTCTGCTGCGCTAACATCCATGTCATGTAATGATGTTCCTGTGTGTCTTCTTCCTCAGTCGGCATTCGGACTACGCGAATACAGCCTGTGTTGGTACCGATGATGAGGTAGCGGCCATCACAACTGTGCGACAGTATAGAATTTTTATAAAGATATCCATGATACACATTAAAACTTAGTTATTATTTCTGAGATAAGGTGTGTTTGCATTAGAATGAAGTATATTTTAAAAAACTCAATTGTACAAGAGTGTTAGTATTGTTTAAGGAGACGGAGAATATTAAAAAAACTAACATAAACTTCAGCGTGGTAATGTCATCGCACCAGGCACCAGGAAAGGGACCATATTTGAAAATCTTGTTTTGATTAGGCTTCACCAATAAAATAGCACCAGTGCCTCGCTGGACCACCCAAATGCCTTCCTCGCAATATTCTGCCCAGGTGATCGTCGTACCCAGCATGCTCTCGCTTTCCACTGTGATTTTATTATTCCATATCATTAAGCAAACTATGAAATTGTTAGTCATATTTTTAAGTATTTGATGAATTGATTTGTTAGTTAAATTGTTAATAAATAAATTGATTAGTTACAGAACTGATAATATCATAAGATATAATAAAAGTAAACAAATATTGAGAGGACTATATCTTTTATTCTGATCATGTTTTTTTATACCGTCCGATTAGCATCTGACGTAATATTGCATCTGATGAGATAAAGCTAAGAGTTGTAATAATGTAAGCAGATTGAATGTTTTTACTTAGTTGTATTTCACCAAGCCATCCTTCTTCCTCGTCTTCATCTTTATCTTTTTCAGCTTCTTCCTTAGCCTTTAATGCCTCTTCATCTATACTTGCCAAGTCTTCTTCCGTGGGAAAAGGACGATTACGCATACTAAAAACGTTCTCTTATATTAAAATCGGTACATGTCATATATTTAGTTTTTCAATTCAATAATCGCTAGACACACTTACAAATGTTTCTTTACGAGTGTTTCTTTATAAGAAACAAAATTTTGCTTAAATGTCGTGATTTCATTGTAAGCTTTGGAAGGAACATCTGGCAGAACTGCTTCCATTAAGAATCCGACTTGTCCACATAACAGAAGAACCCGTTCCTAAAATTTCGTCGCATAAGTAACTTTCGTAGCTTTCGCAATTTTCATGACGACTATGTTAATCATAATATTTTTGCTTGTAACAAAAGTCCATAAAGAAATGAAACTAATACTTATTCACGTTGTTTAACACTATGTTAAATTTATACTGACTTCTCCTGGTTTCCATGTCATGTATGAAATATTATTTGGAGTTTCAATGAACCCCAGTCTGTCCAAGGTGAAAGGCTTCCCGGGGATAAGGCGGTACATGAAAATAGTCGTGTCCTGTCCACAAGTCACCACTAGCGTACGTTGGTCGTTGATCGATATTTGTGTCAAAGATTTCGAATGTGGCTTTAATAACTACGGAAAGAATAATGATGTTAGTGTCTTTGAAGAGAGGAATGAGTGAATAAATAAAATATTTTGGTCAGTTTCTTAAAAATACATGACATAAGTTTTTTCCTACAAGTACTACCTAAAAGTAACTATGACAGTTATTTTCTAAAGACACCTAGTGGAAAAGTTGCTAAACATTTTTTAAATGTGAAATCTTCCATTTTCCAGCATATACTTATTATAATATTTGAATTGAAATAATTTTAAAACACATACTAACAGATATTAAGTCCATGACGTCAGCATTGACGGAGTCCTCGCTGTGTATTGTGAGGGCAGAGTGAATACGGACTTCCACAAGCGTCTGTTGCGATTGAAGTCTTTCGGGGTGGAGTAATAATGTGCGCATGATTCCGTCAGCAAAACCGACCATTATTATACGAGATGTTTCGTCGACCTGTAGGTTAGAACACTTACTTTTCACACATTACACACGATAATTAATTAAATTGAATTAGCGACACTGTTCTTATAAGTAGCACGTAACATTGGCGAATAACTAACTTACATCAACCGGTGGATATAACATACATGTGACAGCAGTTTGAAACTGGTATCTGGCTAGCAAAACATGCGTATCTGTATTGTAAGCTTGCAAGGCGCCATCTTCTCCAGCCGTGATAAGTATTGGGTGTGTTCGTAATGCCACCATGGCAATCACGCTACCCGAGTGACACGTGTACACTTTGTGATGGTTACACTCTATTTTGTCAATCTCTAATTCCACGGTCCATACTCCGCCATTACCGTCCTTAAAAAAATATTTCATACTTTTTTCAGTAGCTACATACAATTATAGGGTAAGGCAAAGTATAAAATTAAGTCGAAATATGCATTATGAAGCTATAATAAGTTACGATTAAGCAAAGGTTTTTATTATGATTTTAATGTCTATCTGTCGTTTTATGACTTCAATTGTATTTAAATAAAAAAAATGTGATTGAAAACGAAAATTAAATAGATGATTGAAAACGAAAATTAAATAGGTTGTTTTTTCGATTTTTTAATTAAAGGTGATTCCATAATATATTTTATAATTATTATAAACCTTCGTGACTGAAAATTCTGTTATTTATTATAATCATCGGGACTTACTGAATTGATCTAGATCTGATTGAGCCTGTTACAAAATGAAATCTATAGAAGTTGTGCTTCGGAATTCTAAGACAAAGTGTACCTACATAATTTTAAGTTGCAGATACATCCCTAAAGGTATGTATAATAAACAGTATATAATAACAACTTCAAATAAATATATTTTATGGAAGAGTAATCGAACTGTATTTTGTATTTTAAACTTACTTGTGCATACCAATACATTTCTTTTTGATGTTTTAAAGTCATTATTTGACAACCCGGTACCTGTTAAACGAGGATAATATTGACAAATTATTAGGTTAAACGTAATACAAACTCCCGGTTACGGGAACTCTATGCAGTTATTTTAATCTTAAGTTGAAATGATTGTGATGGTGCGTTGCCATTCGGAGACATAAATATCGAGGCCTTATAACTTAATTGGTCTAAATGCTTTCTTTCATATTCGTAACTTAATACACATAGGTACGTTTGTCTTTTAGGGTGAGTAAAATGTCTATTTGCCAATTTTAGAGCTTTAAAAAACTTTTTTAGTGTAGGCCTATAAATTATATTTCATGTATACAAACACAAGTTTCAGCGACTGGGTTCAGTTCAACGTATGGATCATCTTCCGGGGGATCGGCTTGTTCTACGGTATCCCAGTACCAAGCACGAACACAGCCGTCCCGGGCAATTGTTGTAACTTCATCACCGGCTGGACTTAACATGAACTGAATCTGAAATTAAACAAATATAAAATTAAGATTACTATAATTAGCTTGTCGTATTCTAATTCTTTCAAATTTTAATGTACCCGTTTGTTATACATATATAAAAGTCTATTATGGTTTGATTTCCAAGTACACATTCTTAATAAGGTTGATTAATCTAACATTATTTTGTATATGGTAGGTATATTATGAATTGAAGAAAATATGGTTTCAAAACTCGGCACACTTTTTTATTACTTATGGTGTTTCTCTCAGTTGAATAAATTAAATTATATACACATACATATGTAGGTACAAATTGTGTACATCAAAACTAAAGGGATAACTATGGCTTTTACAGTAATTTTAAATGCTTACAACAGGAGCTTTATGACATGCTTTTCGCCCACGTTGAGTTACTTCCAACTTGACGAGACCGGCTTCCCATACCAAAACGTTTCCCCATTCGCATCCTGATAGTACCTAAAAATACTGCACATAAAATATTTCCCTTTGCATTACTTTTTCGACATCTACACCTCCGAAAGCATGATTCTGCGCGTAAAACGTTAAAAATAGTAAATTATTTCTATGTTTGAGAAATCAGGAGGTTAAAATAAGATGTTTTGTGTTATCGACATCGTTTAGCGATTAAACGGATACAAAATTAAAAGTCACGTAAAATATAGGTAATAACAGGTATAATATAGGTAATAAACAAGCTGAAATATTTAAATACCAATGAATATTGTACAATAAAACGATTAACCTTCTCATCTGGCATGGGATAGACGCCGAGTACATCGCAAATTTCCGTCTTTCCAAATCTACCAAGTTCACCTTTTAATTTGAGGCCAGTAAATGTATCAGCCATTTTCCAAAACTTTATATGAGCAGCTCCTGAAAACATAACGGAACCGTGACATTATAAGGTGACAATTTATTCACATTTTTTAATATTCGTTCTATACGTTAACATTTGTTGGGCGTACCGGTAACAAATAATAAATAATTAATGAAAATCATTATACAAAAGAAATACAACTATGAACAAGTTTCTACACCGTAATTGGCACCTAGTGAATCCATTATTATTATTTAACTAAAACATCCTTTAATATGTACCTACTTACTGAGAAATTAATTATTAATGGGTCGATACTGACCTAGAACATTTTCCAATAACAAAATTAAGATTCAAGAAGTCCCGAAATTCGCGCTAGTGCGCTGCTCCAGTAATATTCCTGTACCTAATTGTTGTGGATCCTATGTATAAAAACTTACCGGCTGTGGTGAGTTGACCCGGACAATATGGCGAGAACATAACGGCATTCACGTCAAATGTAAAGGCGCTTGTTCGTAAAAGAATCCTGTGCCGTTTCCAATTCCAAATTGTCAAATTATAATCTGGTTCCTTACCGACCGATGCTAGGAGCTCCCCATCGGGGCTGTAACGCATGTAATTCTATACTATAATATATATTTTATGCTTTGCGTTTATCGATTAACCTAATAGAATTTAGACATATAATTACCGGCGTGTATGCATGAAGAGAGTGACGAATGTCGACGAAGCGCGTCAGGTTTGCAAGGATAGAGTTAATTGGTACTAGTGCTTTCTGCCTACCCCGTCAGGGACCCGGCGTGTCGTATGTTGTTGTTGTTGTAGACATATAACATGCCTTTTCAATGTTTACTTATTTCAATTTATTCTAATGATACTGCCTTATATTTCTACACAAAGTTTTTACCTGAAGTCAAGAATGGAATAGGCAGTAGTTGTTCCGTCGCGCAGAACTGCATCAATTTCCATTTGCGGCCAAGTATAAAGCAATATCAGCGGGTCTCGGTAACCTTCTTTTGCCTCTGCGATGGCTATACGGTAGTTTGGATCTTTTCTATATGACTACAAATTTTCGAATAGAGTAATTTCATTTATAAATATCCTTGTTAAACTTAATAAATTAAACTGGGTAAAAAAATATTGATCTACATAATGGTTTAACTAAGTTAAAATAAAATATTGTTAATTTAAACAAAGTTTTTGTACGGTAATATTTCCAACAGAGCCACCGGTAGTACTCCTGCGAAACCACATTTGCTTTGTATTCACATCCATGAAAGTGATGATGCTACCAGCCGACCAGCAAACAACAGCGTCATCGCAAGCACACAAGTTGAAATACTTGCGACAATTGTAACCGTATGAATATCTTCGAATGGTTCAGGAATTTTGTAGCTTAAAAATGTGGTAATTTATTATTCAACAATATAGAAGTTACGATCAAGATACATATTATGTATGGCTTAGCTAACTAGCTATTGCATTCAATATTGTTTTGGTTTTGGCGTTTCGACCAAACTGACAACTTTCGAATCTCTAGTCTCAAAATACGGCTTAGGATGACGTACATCACACAAAAATAAGCATGGTGAAAAAACTGCGTATTCTACCAGTAATTCATTGTCGGGAATGGTGATGTATTTGTGGCCATAGTATAACGAATTTTACTCGGGAGTTTATTTTGTAACGGGAATGGCTAAGCTAGTCCCAGTCCATATTATAGTCAGTTCCACCAGTCTTCATTGCTATAGCGCTACAACCAGTGGAAAATCTCAAAGAAACGCTTTTGCCGCGTATAAAGCTGAGCCGGCTATTTAGAATACATGCTACACTTAAGACGTTTACTCCTTACATTCTCGAAAAAGCTTAAATTACGTCAAAACTATGTTATATTTATAAGTAATAAAGAATCATTCATTTGTATCAGGCTTATTAATAATTGTTAAAAAGGATACTCAAACTCGAACAGGTCAAGTGGTATGGTTGAGTCTAAAGTATTGACGGCTCCGGAAATAAAGTCGTCTGGATCATATTCGGTGAGGACAGATTCCTCTTCTACCTGTTCTTCTTCTATCTGCTCGGGCGCAGCTTCCTCTACTGCAGCTTCTTGTTCTTCTTCTTCTCCTTCCCCTATATATACAAAAATATGCTAGCGCTACGTTTAATAACATTACATAATTTTATTGTAAAAAATGGAATACACCTGTAAAGGAATTAAATAAAAAATTACAGAGCCTTCAAAGTACAAAATATCTTCATGTTCTATTTCATAAAACGCATGAAATTGGTATAAATTTTATAGCGACCATAATTATTTAAAATGAGGCATAGATAATGAGGCATACAACTTGTAAATACTCACATACATTTATTTTAGTAAAAGGCTCTCATAATAAACGTTGCACTGTTATATGAATTTGAATGTACATAGTAATTTGCTAATATATAAGTACCTTTTTTGTGCGTTTCTTCGTCTGACATGTTATTAGTAAATTATAAATTTACAATAAAACACTACGTTAGACAAGTCGAATAATTATTCCAGCACAGACGAAATTACAATATTTTACCCCACTAACTAAATGAGTGTTGCTTAGTTACGGCAATAATAATTTTATCGTTTTAGACAGAATTTTTTCATAATGCTGCCAAATACTGCTTTAATATTTTATTTGCTTTGATCAATACATAGCACTAGCCCATCGAACATTTCAAGTATTCCAACATGAGGATCGATCTTAGGATTGTTATACATTCATTTATACATTGTATGAATCAAAATTCATAAATAAAATTTCATTTATCAATGGGATCTTGCATAGTAATATTTAAAGTATCAGATATTTAGAGAATTTCTCTGAAACAAATTTTTAAATGATATATTTTAACAACTAAATTTAATATACAAAATACAAAAGTAAATAAATTAACAAAAACCTATAATTTATTGATTTCTATTGCGATTTTGAGCAAGTTTTTCATAGAAATGGTATTAGTTCTTTAGTACTTACTAGCTATACTAGCGCCAGTCTGGCAGTTCACTGTTGGAACTTTTTCTTGTCAAAACTCTCATACATAATATTTCTACATATATATTTCTCCTCACATATGAGGATGATGACATACATATTTCTCTTCACGTCTAACTCTATACTCCAAACCAGACAATTATCGGATAACTATACTTCTACATTATAATACCGATATACGTTTACAATAGAGTGAAAATGCATGTTCTGCGCTCTGGCTAAAATTTATTTTCCATTTCGTACGCATTTATTTACATTTGTAACAGCCAACCATAGAGTATTTGGTAGATACGTTGACTTGACTAGATGAGGATTATTATCAGTCTGATTTTTTATCTATCTAGCTGTCTAACGTCATTCAATGTTTTCAAGTACAAGCAGCCAAACGTTATGATTTAATGAACTTTAGACTTTAGCGAAAATCTAAGAACATTTATGACGATAAAATAAAATGTCACAAAGTCAAAGAAAGGCTGTATTAAACTTGTACAAAACGGTGCGGATTGAATATGCGTAGTATTATAGGTATTATTATTGTTTCGGTTGCAAAGTTTTCATTATTTCCTATATTTTTCAGCTTTTATATTTAGGAAGGGACTGGCCCCAAGGCTACGATTTATTTCGAAAGCGATTACACAAAGTGTTTACAAAGAACAGTAATGAAACGAATCCAAACAAGATTGAAACCATGATTAAACACGGGCAATTTGTTGTAAAAGAGATAGAAGCATTGTATAAATTAAAAAAATATCGTACTATGAAACGCAGATATTATGACGATAACTAAATACAGGTAAACATTTTCATCGCGCTTGAGATTTGTTTAGGAACATATCCTGGAATAGAAATAAACATGAGCTTATGATATTTTAATATTGTCATCTCATATACCTTTACTGATAACATAAGTATATTATACTTGGGTATGTCTATTTTTCTTCATGTATTGAACTTTCAGTAACTCAACTAATTCTGCAGTAATCATTTGAAATTAATTGTTGTAAGAAATAAATAGTATTGATCATTATTAGACCATATTTGTCCAAATATTCATTTCACTAACAAAAAAAATCATCTAAAGATTTGGGTCTCTATGTCCTTTTTTATATCCATATTGGTTATGATAGTCATTACAGAATCATCACTTATTGTTCTTCGAAAATTTACTGTTCTGAAATATGCACTATATAAATATGTTTGATTTTAAACTCTGTAAAGAACATGATTTTAAGGCATTTCTGTTGCTATAATTTCACTTTGGATAGTACATAGTGTCATCAAAGTACTTGTCGAGACCAATGTAGGTAAATAGCCCAAAGTCAATATATCAGCTATCGGCTGTTTAGATTTGGTAGTCTGCAATCTGTCCTCGTTTCAACATCATTACTAGTTCACAATAATATTGTGTTATTATCAGATATATCTACGAAACTGATAAATTTCAGCCTGTTCAGGTTGTAGAAACTGATTTAAAAATTTGATTCTCAAGATTTTACCTATACAGTCCAACCAACAAGTACAGTTAAATACAAGCTTGTACAAATTTAAATGTATAGACCGTGAAACAGTAGTCATATTAATTTTATTTTATCACTGTGTCCTAACATACCTCAAAAGTACTTATCAATGATTATTCTACTTATTATATTTTTCCTACTGTGTGCTTGTTTATTTACTCTCCACAGTAAAAGGCATAGATTATGCTGTTTACATAATTATGACTCACCACTAGATGGTGTTTTAGCATATCAGTTTCTCTACCTCTTCATCGATCACAATGAAAATTGATTTAGGTAATGATTTGTAAATTTAGGATTATGAATTTGAGCATAAAACAATTGAGCATAGAGGGCACTGTAGCTTATACAGCTTATATGGAGGTTCTTAATATTTAATGTGAGATTGTTAAAAATCGGTAGGTATATAGATTCATAGTTGGAAGTAGAAGTTGTTACACACTCTTTTTGTAATTAATTTCTGAGGAAGTTAAATATGCAATTTGTTTGTGTGTAAGTTCATCAATTTTTTGAAGTCGATGATGATGAAGAATGTCGAAGTATATGATAATTAGTAGTTATGTACCTTATAAGGTGCTAAAAGTATATTGTTTTTTATCATAGTGCTGGATAAGGTTTTATATTTTACAGCATACTAAAAGTAGTATTTCACATAGGAGAAACTGTAGGAAGCAGTTTGTATTATGTAAGACTGTATTTTTTCTATAAGATCTTTTATAATACAAATTTGGGATTCAAAATCTTTATGAAGAGACTGTACACTTTGTAACCATCTTTAGTGTAGTCAGGTCGCCGGTTGTAGAGATAGAGAGCAGATGTGGGATTGTGATATTTTGTAATGATGTATTGTAAATAAATATATTCTTAATTCAATTGTGGTATTATTTAGTAGGCAAAAAAAAATTCGAGTTTCTATGTAATTATGTATTATAGACATTCTTTATAGATTACATAATACATTACTGTTATACTACGTAAACAAACATTTTCTAAATAAACATTTATTTCTAAACCAATAATAACATAACATTATTCAGAAATTGAATTTCCTTTATGTGTTGATAAGTGATATGATAAATTTATCAATGAATTATATATTTATATACATTTGATAATATAACAATGAGGTTTGTGGATGAAATAAACATATTTTTGCACTTTTGGTAAGCACATTGCAGTAAGTTATGACACAGTATCTTTCGTCTGTTGAATGCATAACGTGTATGTGTGTAAGACAGTGCAAGATAGTTAATACATCATGTGATGAAAACATGTTAAACCCTGCATTTATCAGTGATGTTAAAAATATTTAAGTATTAATTAAATTGTTTCTGGTTGCTGTACTCATAATTAATAAAGCATTATAATTTTTCATATAGTTCTAATACTATCCACTAAGAACCTCAATCAACATTTAAGATCGACTTTAAAAAAATCATATATATATATATAATTGTGTATATAGATAGACATACGAGTACTGTGTTGCTATGTACCGAGCATTTTCTATTAGCTATTTAAATTTTGTTATAAAACTCATACTCTCAATTAGGTTAAAATATTCGTTTGTTGTCTATGGTATAAGTGAGTTGAGCTTAAAAAATAAATCTTTGCTATAAATAAAATAGGATGATGTGATACTTGTATATTTCGATTTGGATTAAATTTTTTCAATATAACATGTTTAGTATAGAATAGTATAGATTTAAAGCGTTATAAGAAAGTTCTTGCAAACATTAAAAAATATTCTTATATTGCCCATTAAGGTAACTCCAGAAAAAAGAACTAGTTCTCTATTCATATTAATTCTAGCTGAATGTGCAAGATTATTAAAGGAACATTCAAACCAAGGCAAATCTTAGTTTATTAAGGTCAATTTGCATTGGTTTAATGAGCAACCCTTATAATTATACATATGACGTACTGCGTGGAATAATGTACGTAGATGATGATCTTGTTAGGAAATATTTTTAAAAGTTCATAGATTTTCAGAACTTTACGTACGGTAGATACCTATATTTCAAGATACATGTTAAATGTAACATCACAGCTATCTCCGTTTGGTGTCGGGCTACTCTATAAGTAAACTATCTACGCCTCATTTTTACTTCTTGCTCATATTATTTATTAAGTATTTATTGAACTTTGTACAATAATAAAAACGTAATGAAGTAGGTATCTACATACATTTGAAAGCAATTCAAACAGTATCGACCTTCATTTAACTGTATTCCTTTGTGTATCCATGTATTCACGTTGGAGGAATGGAATGATATTTTACCTAATCGAGGATAGTAGTACACAATATTTTGTTCTGCTCTCTCAAATTTTCAAACAACTACTTTGTACCCAAGATATCCTCATACGTGTGTTTTAGATTACTTGCTTTTTATTAAGAAACCTACTGCAATATTGTATTTTTAAAGAACTGTAACGAATATACAAAATATATGATCAATGCAAGTTATCACGCGATGAAACTGCTAATATATTCGTAACAATGTTTTTTAAATATCAACATTAAATAGCGACAAATATAATTACATTAAATAGCGACTAATCACATACGTGGCATTCCACTTACAAATACGATTAGGTTCAATACATATCTCAACATACTTCAATAGTGTTGGAATGTTTATATTGTCATACTAGTGTGGCCGGTCGTTGAACTGACCCCGCCTAGTCGTGTCAATTGATATTCAGCAGATTGATAGAAACTCGAAATTACTAAAACAAGAACATAATTGAGGGCTCTAAATTATTATATCCAGTCAGTATTACTACTTTGTTGTATCAAGTGACGTAGGAAGTAATTTATCTATATATCTGATTATCTTAGTAACACAAGTAAGTTTCTATGAACCTGCTGCAATAGTAACGATTTACTTACAAATACATTAAAGTATTATACGCATCTTAAATACAAAATCATGAACCACAAGTCTACATGTTTCGTGTTGGTGCTCTTCTATATTATATTTGAAGCCCGACGTTACAACCTACTTCTATATACGTGTTGGTGAATTATAACATGTGATTATATTATATACAGAGTAATATATAACTTTGAGATCAACAACAGTCAAGCGATAGCTAAGTAGATATATTTCACACTGAAATAAGAAGGGTTTAATTTATTAAATACTACGATACATTACATTAACAGATGAAACTTTGTAATAACGTTTCAGATATACACTGGAAGGCTATTTGAAACGAGAAACGACAGTTACAAGGTTTTTTTTAAAATCCAAAGATATGAATTCCAACGATTATAACTTTGAACATTTAAATATATCATTTAGCATTATCTATCATATCATAACCATAAGTGGACTATAAATTTCGATGGTACTGTTATTGGATTTCAATTTAGCGCTTTCTTTAATGTAGGTATAATCATAATGTACGTACACATTTACGATTAAAATAGAAAATTTGCGAGTACAAAAGAATAGAGTGTCTATTAGCTACAACCATTACAGGTAATAGGTAATATGTCGATTAATAAGTATTATATAAGAATTTGAATCAACGAACAATACATACATACATACATACATACATACCGTCACGCCAGGTATATATATATATATAAATCGCCGAACAATGATGTATGAAATAATGTCTAAATGAATTATTCTGAAAATATCTATTAAAATATGTCATGTATTCAAATATCATCCATTAGGTGTTACATAGGCCTACAGTTCCTCCAAAGAAAGATCGAAAGTTACAAGCGAAAGTATGTTTATAATTCAAAAAGATTATTATTTAAGCTGTATCTACATAACTACATAGACACTTTTCTTCTTAAGAGGAACACAATAATTTATATTAAAATGGTATCTATATAACACTTATACGTTAGTAAAATAGAGTATAATAAATTTAACAGATTCAACTTATTTACATAGTTTTCTATATTGAGGTTTTGAAATCACTACAGGTGGTTTTGTAGGTACCCTTCGTGAATACATTACAAACGTGACAGCGTTTATGAAGTATATTATAATATTGATTACAAGCCAATATTTTTGATGCTCTCTGCGTAATATTATACGTAAAACTATGGGGCTTTCTGGGCTCTAGGATAGAGTAAATATCTAAGTTATAATTTTAAGCATGGAATACGAGTATTAGTTAGGCAATGAATCAATTACAATACGAACATAATTATATCAACTTTATTTCTAATAAGTGTTTGGTAACACCTGTGTGTGAACTACAAATAAGATGTTCTTATAGTCGATTATAACAGTTGTCACATAATATTTGGAATGTAAAATGTGTAGTTCATCTACTTTACTACGTAATGGAAGAGGATATATTTGTGACATCGACATTATTCGACACCACGCATTGGTCCTGACAATTGAAACAACAAACATCTATATTCTCAAGCATCACGAATGAGTCACCTCAAGATAATTAAGCTTGTCTCAGTTATTAATTGTAATAATATAATTATATTTGGAATAACAATCTGAAATTTAGATAATCATACAACACCTAGGCATTAAAGTTTACACCAACGAAGCGTTAACAGTTCACGTAACATAATAGTTTCAAGGTTAGAATATTTATATTTTTAATACTAATCTTTGAAAGTCTCGTTAAATATATCGAAAATGTAACGAAGTAGATCCTCTTGAGCGAGAAGATAGTGAAATGAAATGTTAATAATGCGTTTTGTCTTCGTACAGGTTGTTGAATTTTCACGTTATCTTGTGACTCTGAAACTGACAGACGCGTATAAGTTTAAATACACAAATATAGTGCAACTCTACTTTACTGTAGGGGAAAGAACATCATTATTTTAATCTCAAGGTATCGCCCGTTACCATAACGTCATGAAAACTATAGTCCTGTCTGGATTTTAAAATTTTGGATGAGTGAAACTATAAAAGGGTTAACGTAATTAACACGTTTGTTGACCCCTTGTAGGAAACGGCGTGAAGATAATTTTCTACGTTAACTGTAATGGTATCAATTAAACTAATGATATTTTCATGTCTATTACTTCGCATTGAAGTATATTTGCATTGGCATAGTTCATATTAAGATAATAGATCATTATCATCTAAACAAAATCAAATTAAACGTTTATGTGAAATAATATTATACTTGGTGTGTCACAACAGGACCTTCGATCGTTTAATGTAGGAATATTTTCAAATTGCGACGCATATTATTCATTTTATCATTTAATTACCAGAGAATGGTGACATGTCATACAGGCTATGGTAAAAGGATTAGTCGGAGTTTAATTTACAATATTAAAATGTACTGAACCCTTAACTAAGTTAGGCTAACCTTAATTCTTCAACTAATCTTTCTTCTCTCCATCTTCGGGGTCCTTGAGGGTATGCCACTGGGCGATAGGGCGGCGCGGACTGGCCAGCATGTCAGACCAGTGACGCAGCTCGGTGCCCGACGCGTTGTATCCCAACACTACCTTCCCAATAGGCTCCGACGTTCCGATGCGGTCGTAATCCACCACCGTCACTACTAGATTGACTTTCTGTTGTGCAGTTCATAGATTAGTAAATAACGATTGGATAGAGACGCCTTTGGATTGCCGTAAAAGCAATAAAAAAGTACAGTTGCTATCACCATCCAAATTGATGATGAATAGTAAAACTCCATACACGGCCGTCTGATGTCAAACTAGGCAGATTCTGTCATAAAATAACCAGACAGCTGTGAAAATTAATAGCTGTTGAATGGGAATTGAACCCTTCACCACCGGCGGTCAATCAGTCAGTCAGTCGGGTTCACTAACCACTGGGAAAAAGGGTCATTCAAAATTAAATGCATAAATGGATAGATTTGTTTTCCTATATTGCAGTTATTGGACAGAATTACTCCTCTACGCTATCATATCATATAATGTCGTCGTCGTAGCTTACCTTTTACCTACCTCTGTAGAAATACATACAAGGACAAGGTACATGAAGGTGAACTAATAAATAAAGAAATAAAACAATGATAGTTTAGAAAGAAGAAGAAAGAGGAACTGGATTCCGTAAAACAAAGTAATTACAGTTTGAAGTCACCAAGTTGTAATGCAGTTACGAGGGGAGATTTTCGGACACCACTCATTTTTGCATGGAAAGATATTATATGATTCAATACCTTATATAGAATTACCGCTACAAAATTAATCTCTAACTAAGATTATTCATCTTAGGTAAAGGTTAAATTTTATTTACGGAACGTCCTAAATTGAAGGCATTGAAGTATATAAAAAGGAATACGGTAATTTGGGACACGGAGAGAGAAATGATAGAATATTATAGGATAGAAAAAATCGTGATAGTTAATTAATATCTAACTAAAATACGTTTATTATTAATATATACCAATAAATCTGTCTTTTCATAAATATCATACAGCAAAATTAAAATCAAATATACGGACATAAAAAGCACAAAATAATATAAAATCGCATTTAATAAATTCTGCTTGGCTCATTCAATCTAGGTAAGTCAGAAACCGGACTTAATACACCGAGTAAGCAAAGGATCAACAGTGCAATAGATAAAATAAATATAATAGGGTCGACGCAACAACATCGTTCAACAATACGACAGGGATTAGGACAGGTTGGATGCAAGTGGTGTAAATATCAATATCACAGTAGGTACACAACATCGATTTGCACATTTAGTGACAATTCTGAATGAAGGTTTAGTTTATGACGTCAGTATCTTCATTCAGGAGTTTGTCCAAGATTATACCCCAAGGGTGGTTAATCGCGACGGCATTTCTGCATCGTAGTATGTTCTAAATAGTGCCAACTTATTTAAAGTAACTAGATATGGAGGAACATGTTTTTTTGCACCTTTGGTTATTTAAAAGTTTTTGAATCATTCTCCAACGCAATTTAGTAATTTCTGCGCAATATCTGTAAATTAATAGTTTGGCTCGATCCCTGTGAAATACTCGTCTATAGATACCATTTCGTTGCTAGTGTAGGACAATTTCAATAATTGGTTTCTATGCAGGATTAAATCGAACAATACTACAAATATATTGCAGCAGCGAGGAACACGCCCTTGGAGTCAACCTTTAAGCAATGTGCCACAACACAAAAATTCGAATCAATCTCGGCTCGCACCTGTATTTGTTCGAATGGTACTTCAAAAGTAAATGACTCGTTGTAATAGGGATTCAGTGTGCATTTCTTGATGCTTGTTTTCTTCTTCTTCAGACGTTTGCCGTTTTGCATGAGTGCAATTTTTACGTACGGATCTGAAGCGACGCAGCGACGTATCCGGATATGAAAAAAGGGAAAATAACATATTAGTTGCATATATTTTAAATCGTGAAATATCACTAAAATGAAAAAAAAAAACAGTAGCCGCTAATCTACTTAAGGAATTCACCTGGACAATACTTATTTGTGATCAAATAAACATTGTAATTGTTAGTAGCTACATGTATCACGTTAGTATGTATGTATGTTTTATACAAATGCAATGTAGGTAATCAAAAAGTGAAATAACTAGTGGTCTAATAGATATCGATGACATATGTGATAATTGTGTAAGTTAAAAACTGCGATTAAATATTTTTATAATAGAAAGACCAGCAACATTGAGAACAATGAACAAGAATGTTTTTTTAAATGTCAGTGATTCTATTATGTTCTACGAGCAGTATAGCGAGTGCATAATACATATAGGACTGTATTTAATCGAATCGATCAGAATTTGGTTTGTGGTCTGCTGTGCCTAAATAAAAATGAGTATTGTATTACAATAAATACGTATTAAAATATATATATTATGATTTAAAAAAAGGTAATAAAAGAACCAAACTGTCGTAAGCTTCATGCGTGTGTAGTTTTGTAGGTGTCTAGTTTCGATAATGATAATGTTCTATTAAAGGACAAACAACATGCATGTGTATAGTTGTATATGAGGATTACGTTTTTTCTTACGGAGTTTAGTTAAGAGCTGTACAATGAAAACATTTAAATATGTTACCCTAAAAATCCTGAAATTAGATAATGTTGTTATAAGTGTTTCTTTGTAACATACAATAACAAAATCGTGGAGGTAAGGATTTATTTATCGTGACACAAATATAATTATTGTATGCTCTCTTACCTGACAAGCCCCCGACATCCATTTTCTTCAAGTTCTTAGCCTCCAAGATAACAACGGTGAGTTTTCCTGCGGTTGGTACATAACGCAACGAGAAACAAATGTCTCCCAACTTGTTGTCCTGCAATGCCAATACCGAACTATATTGATTATAATTCTTTATTATATGTACATTTCATTTATTTAGTTTATAATTTTGACTTTGTATTTATATCAAATTATGCAAATAATGCCTTTTGTAATAATATGTAAGTAAAATAAGGCTCTTTCTAAATACATAATTTTCAACTGAGAAAAATTTTGAAAAAAAATCTTTTTTTAATCAGTTACGTGAGTATACAAGATTTATCTAACATAGTTTTTATGTCTCATAATTATTGTTTGAGATTTTGTGGTAGTAGATTTGTATACTTCGTGGTTTTTTGTGTTTTAGTAGTTGGTTAAGGGTTAATTGGAATATGAGAAGTATGGAAGATATAGAGGAAGATTGTATCAGGATTAGCTCAGAGATAGGTTTGAAAAGCTATTTATAAAACATAAATAATATACGGGTCATAAACAACGCGGCTTTGGGCGGAGCAGGACATATAGAATCTCTTCAAATGAAATTAATATAAATGAAACAAACAATAGCCCCGTGTAGTCACCTAGAAGCGAATTATGGTTATTAGTCTATCTGTACAGAATTTCAGTTTTCATTGTACAAAATGTAATTTATTTCAATTTGAAACTGAAAACCTGTGCAGATATACGTGCTTAGGATGCCATAGCTCATATAGAATCAGATATAGGTAGCCTCAAACAAAACGGAGTTGGCAACTAGTTAGACATACGTATATGTATCATTTTATATTAATATTCATTGCGTTACATATAACGTTTTAGCATAAAACACGTCATATCATCTAACACATAAAAGGAAACACGTAACAAACTGTTTAACACAAGTCTAGGGGGAAACAAATAAAAAGAACGATCACATAAAACCTAATTTTATAAAGCAGTCACTGTCTGCTGAGATATATAATATATTGGTAAAGATAGGTTGTATATCTGATTACGATCTGTTGCCGAAATGTAGCCAATTTCGATAGACGTTTCGTAACACCCAGCTCAAATCATCAAATTTGTTGTGAGCTCACCTTCAAAAGTCCTGGATTGATCTGTGCATGTAGGACTTACGATTATTTCTTTCGCAACAATCATACGAGTATATACATTTGTTAAAACATTTTTAACCTATTTATACTTTCCTGTGTGTAAAATGATCAACCATTTTAGGAACAGATCGCAATTTCTTCTTGATATATATATATATACATATACATATATATCTTGTACACATACACAATACAATGGCCCTCTAAAGAAAATTTATTATAAGAGCAATCGGACATATCAGATTATTTCTTATTACCAAGTTGTTTTTAATAACTTTTCTTTAGAGGATGTAAACTAGCTATGCTGTCGCTATATAATATATATACACATTTATTTATAGGTGAGTATTTTACATTATAAGACACATCACACTATGACACAATATTATGCTACGAGTGAGGTGCTATTTCATAGCAGTTATATATATGGTGTAAGAAGCAAGAAGTTCTTTATGTTCATATAGAAAGTGCTATACTTTCTGTAACGTTTCAAATAATGGGAGAATTGTTCATACAAAAGCTTGAATTTACGTTGATTTGAAACTTTCCTAAAAATAACGGACTGCTTTACTATTTGAACATTGGGTTGGTTTATATTAACACAAAATAAATAATACATGTCTTAGTGAATGTCATGTCATGTCTTTTCCCTTAAAGTGATATAACAAAATAAATATATTAAACTTGTTATATAGAAGGTAGATAACATTACAAATATTTTTTTTAACCGTGGAAATTTTTGTAGCTCTGACAATTTCTAATAATAAGAGCCCTGTAACATGAAATCTTTTGAAATTATAAAGAACTTTTTACCTTCACTCTATGCAATATATGTAAAACACACGAGTTTTATAAGGACACAATAAAATGCGGTATATTTACATTCATACTAAAAATAATTTTGTCTTTTTTAGTTTACATTGAACTTTGAACGTTATCTAAAACTCTAATGTGTTTTTGTAATTGCATCACCATACATACAAAAGGGGATATATAAGGATTTATTCGTTCTGGAGTTCGTTATACTGTCATTGATCTTCGTTCCTTGGTCAGAAGGTGACCTGTAAAATATTTGAGTATTCAGTTATTAAATTGGAACAGACTTGTGAATTATGATACCTCATGGAGCTCGACTACGGTTCGTAGATGCTCCTTTCCCAACATTTTATAACAACTTTTATCTGAAATAAAACATTTCGAAAGAAAGTAAATTTAATTTTTCACACCATTGTTGGAACGAGTGCCTCTTTTAGAAGGGTTTAGTGCTTAAGATCACCTCAGATGTTTAGTGTCAAGTATAACAAATGTACGAATGGACGGGTGATATACGACGTAGCCAAATGTGATGGACGAAAACACTTTAGGTGCAGACATATAGTTAGCCAATAACATATAAACAACTATTGCCCTGAATTGCCATTTCGTAATTTTTTGTCGCAATTGTTCTTATTTGAATCATACAATGTAACTGAGACAAAACATATCTTTATGGCTTACATAAAATGTCAAGTCAGGTACAGGAGTCATAACAATAACAGACATGCAACATTCCGCAGCCGCAATATAAATTAACTTTTCAAAAGTGGTGTATGGATGAACAAAACATTTTAATAACAAAACAAAGTGTGGTATGAGAGGTGATAATAGGTATAAAGGTGATATTTTTTTATTTGGACGTGGAACAACGCTTTGTTTTAGCTTTAAACGATGTATCCTGCCTATTCGAAGTTCACTACATTTTAATTCTTCGAACCAATTAAATTATGACATTTTCGTATTACCTTTGATCATCATTATAATTCAGTCAACCGTGTTTTTATAATATCAATGAAATGTGTTTGTATTAGTAAAATATACATCTCGATGTGTCACAAAATAATACTTACGTGAATGATCATTTCGTTTGAAGCGGCATGCAAGATTGTTCAGGACACAATCAAACACAGCCAAGCAGAGCAGAGAAAATATGGAGAAAAAGAGAAAAAACCAAGTAAATACATTTTTGCTGTCGAAATTAATTTATCGGAAAAATAAATGACGACTCAATCCATGTCGAGATGCCTTGACTGCTGTTCGCTGTTCGGTGTGCTGTAGTGGAATGTAATGGCGCACACTTCTTTTAAATCGTAACGTATCGTCAAGGATCCTCGGATTTAAAAAGTGCAGTAATATTGTAAAAATGTAAGCCATCCCTTCAATAAATATAACCCACTATTATATTTACATTATGCTACAACTCTTTATGGGTTTCGCTCAATTTATTGTAAAGAAGGCGTGTTTCATCGCTGTTCTGGTAACACCAAATCCACGTAATTGTATGTAGTTTTGGATAATTACCAATTGCGGTTTATATCAGGTGGATGAGTTTTACCAGTCGAGCCTAAGCTAATAATAAATATAAATAGTATCTCGTTAATCGTTTTTGCGTACCTATATATTTCTTTGCATTTAAATAAATTACTGTTATCTGTGCATTCATGAGTAATGTCAAGTATATCATAAATGTACCTATACGATGCTGTAAAGTGTAGATAAGGATAAATTGTTGATGTGACCTGGGTGTAACTGTTAACATACTTTAATAAAGTTGTTAACTTTACCAATCTTGATTTTTGCAACATACATACCTACATAATATCGGTTTAATCACCTTTAGTTAAAAATAATATTGACGCTGGGCTCTCCGTTGCACGTAACTATAATATTTTATAATAGTAATGGCATCCTACCTTGTAGTGTATATTAGGGTCGAAGAACCATTTGAAAACATCATGGTGATGGCACGTTGATGGACTGATAAAGTAAAATTCATCGAAGAAGAGCAAATAAGAATAAGTATATATATATATATATATTATTAGTATAAGTATATATATATTATTAGTATAAGTATATATATATATGAAACTTTAAGAAAGTAAAGTTGAAGTAGGTAAAGGGCTGAAAATTATTAAAGTTGCAGCAAATTAAGTGTCGGTATGTGATGAAGTTTTATAAAAAATCGTCAGTAGGAAAATATACTGACTGCATACTTAGTTCGAAATATTTGTCAGTCGGTTATCTTGTGATCCTTTTTAAATAAAAAGACGGAACTAACATTTTTTTTTAAGTTTGGACAGACTCTTACGATAAGTACAATGAAACCTGTCATTAACAAATTGTTTATACATTCTGAAACCATTTTAATATCAAGATGAATTAATCTGATTTTATTTATCGATTTTGTAGGGCACATAATACTCTTATCTTTGAATCGCACCTGGCCACCTTCGCCTTCAACGCTCTGCAGTTCACGCCACTCTTCAATGGTCTGAGCAAGGTCCACCTGGCACAAAGGTACCTTTACTTCGCCGATTTGGTCGTGCTTGGAGAATCGATCAAAATCGAAGATTGCAAATACCAGGGTTTTGTTCATAGCATCCGCGTAGGGTACGCTCTGTGCACAAATAATTTCATTAACACATTTATTATTCATGTTTATAGAAGGTCGAATAAAACAGTTGGAAGATTAAGATCACGTACCTTAAACACAAAAGTTTCATTGAATACAGGGTTCAGGGTCTTTCGGTGTACTTTAGTTTCGAATTTCTTCTTCTTATCCGGAAGAAGATACACTTTCACGTAGGGATCGGAAGTGCCACCCATGTCTAGTGCCGGTAGCTCCTCTGCTTGGATAACGGTCACTGATAGGCTGTTGCTATTAAAGTCATATTCCAGCTGCAAACGATTAACCATATGAAACAAATGCAATGTACCGTACAGATAAAGAAATGTAAAATTCATGATGTGAAACGAAATTGGATAAGTGATATTGTTGATGCTGAGTACTGATACTTTAGTATCTGCGGGTCGATCATCAGAATGAAGACAATCATTAGACATTTTGGAAAAAAAATCTACATGCTTTTAAATAAATGAATAAAACAAAATATACTTGAAATATTAATAATTTTAATTATGTTACACAAAAACAAAGGAAAGAAGTATGGGACGGTTTTCATAATCCATAACTAACATACTGAACGATTGAACATTTCTAACGATTGAACCTGTGCTCTGTAGCTGATGTAAGATGTGATTTTCGTTTAAATAAGATATCTGATTTATAACATAGGATGTTGAGTATGTTAATTGTTGTATGATATGTACAACTGCTAAGAACGAAAACGAAAATGATATTGGAATGAAACAATCGGTATGAAAATGAACACTTCCCTTTGTCACTTTCGTAGCAATTGACATAATCGATTAGGAGCAACCGCCCTGCTTCGTTCCTCGTCGAGTATTTTTTTTACAATCTTACCTTGTATTGAAGTTTGCCAAGTTTTTGTTCCTCCTTTTTGGAGTCGCCGTCATCAGGTTCCTCGGCGTTTTCCGTAAGCTCCTCCATATCCGGCTGAACCTAAATGCACGTCCCGCGGCAAATTTCACATGAATATCATATTCCTTATAAGTATAAAGTGAGAGCAAAATACCCATAATTGTTAAGAATTCTCATTAAATGAGTATACCAAGTTAATTGTTCACACATATCTTTTTATTCTTAATATGTAGTGATTTCAACAGATGCCTAAATGGGAAGTTTTTTTTCATGTAACGGATTTACCAAAAGTCATTCAATGCTTCCATGCGGTATATTTCCGGTTAAATATCAACCAGAAAATTGTCTGGAACTGTAATTCAAGTATTATTGTTTCTGACACTGTAATACGGAGAGCTATCTCTGCGGTGGGTTATACGAGATAGCATTACCTTTTCCTTGTACGCTGACCCGAGGAGCTGGACGGATTTGAGGTCGACACCCTTCATTCCTTTCTTGCCGTCCTTGGATCTGCGCTTGCGGAAACATCGCCGGATGCAGCAGAAGCATATGCCAAGCACAACCACGCCCACGCCTGAAGATAATTGTTTCTATTTTAATAATTTTTATTGCGTTCCCTCGCTATTTGTATTCTATTATATCATGTTATAAAGCTCTTAATACTAGTATTGTAGCGAAGCTTTTAGTGAATTGTCTTTACCTAGGGAGTAATCATGCTATTGGTATATTATATATGAAGGCAAAGGTAAAAATTATGTACAGTGTAATATTGAAATATATGTACAATATTGCACTAGCATAAAAAAAATATTTTGAAGCAGCAGCGGTGGTGAAACCGGAACTTTTCAATATATGTATTGTATAATATGTTGACATTGTATAATGTAAAGCGTGCTAATAACAAATGCCAAGAGAAAAGAGCACTAATGTATGAATAATAAACAGAAACAATTATAATTACCAACTAAAATGGCGACCAGCTGCCATGTTTCCATGTGCATCTTGTGTGCAAATTCTGCTGTTTTATCCACGATGGTCTCCTGGGTAGTCGTGGTAGATGGCAGTCCCGTTTCCATCGATGACGCGGATGTCGTTATAGATGCCCCTGTAATGAGTATTCTGAATGTTATTTAATAATTTAATAACAAATACTTAGTACGCAGAAAACATGTATATAAAACTTTGTCACTATTTAGTCTGTTTGGATTTGTAATGCCCGTATAAAATGGAATTAAAGACAGACGCAATAAACACCTGGTCTAAGGTATTTATTGGTTGAGGTGTTGAAATGCAGATTAAAATATGTTAGGTGCTCTTTAGTTAGTCTTTAAAAGTCTTTAGTCTTTAAAAATGAAATGAAGGTCTTTTTGAGGTCAGTCATAGATGCGTTGCTGTTTCAATGTACTAAAACGGTACGCCTTGTGTGTTAGTATCTATGTATGTATGTGTAATGCCCCAGCTTTTCATACCCTACAAACTAAAGCTTACAATCAGTTTTTTCTTCAAATGTCTTAAAAAGGAAGCTAAGACAGTGCTCAGCTATGTTCATCATCTTAATTTTCGAGTTTTAAAAGGTGTATTCCTTAAAGTCTGTGACGTGTTTATTGCTAATCCATAGGGAAGGTTGCCTGTGGATTGTGATAGTATATGTTTTTGTTAAAACTTACCTGAACCGGGGCTAGCCGTAGGTATGG
>DWDX01000155.1:0-35250 GCA_018245675.1 Agara michaeli | reverse complement strand
AAAACAATGAGTGTACACGTAATTTTAAAATGTGATATCTGTGTTGGGTGTCCCAAATAAAATAAATAAATAAATAATTCACCCTCGAATTTAAAAAAAAAAATTATACCTGCATATTTATAAAAGTATGTTGAGTATATTGAGAGACACTAACTGATAAAAGAGTGATTATTTGAGTGGTTATAACAGGTAAAAAGCATTTTTTTTATATGTGCCTATCAAACTAGTTATTTAATTTATTCCAATATGTAAATGAAGAGGAAAACCTAGTTATTGACAGTGTATGAAGCGGCAGTGTATTGTACCATACTATCCAAATCAATAGTTCATTAAACTCATAAATGAAATTGTACAACATGGATATATACATGAATATTGTATCATTCTAGGAATAAGTATGAAATGTTAAGATCAAAATGTCGAAACTAAATAATAAAAGTAAAACCCGAACAAATTACTTCTACTATTGCCCACAAGTGATTCAGAATAGACTAAACATTATTTTAATGCTTATATTTATTACAGTACATGAAATACTGAAGTAATATTTTAGTTCCACATTTAATTACAGTATTATGATATAAAGGCACTCACTGTCAATAAAGATAACAGCGCACCTTGTGTTACAAGCTCGCACAACTTGGTAGCATAAAAGTTAAATGGTTAACAGATAAGGAAGAAATCTTTGAATATAATCAACGTTATATTTATAAACATAACAAAAGCATCAGTTTTGATCCTGATGTTTATAACAAAAAAGTATCGCAATTACAATATACTAAACACTATAATCTTTAAGTGATTTGAGTATTGCACACCTATTTTTAATATAAAAATTACTAAGAAAAAAAATCATCACTTGAACAAATGGCAACCAAATGAATAAAAAAATATTTGTTCATCGAGTACATTTTGTTACCTGTCTAGATTTAGAATGAGATGGATTCCACAAGATTGCTATAATCACATATTCGTTTGAACTCCGAGTAATAATATCCAGCACCATTTGTTTATGCTAATAGATGACATTTGAATAACAACTTGCCCAAATTGAGATTCGTAACATAGCTCAAGACAGGAAAATTTTATACACAAAATCAGTATACAACATTAATGCATTATGTTTTTTTTGTGTGTCTTCTGCATTGTGTTCTATGCAATCCGTGTTTAACACTTCCATTTATAAAATATAATTTTTATAACATTCAGAAACATACATACTGATAATTTATATGATGCACGATAGAATTCAGTTCCTACGGCATCAAGTATATTATTTATTAAACACCTTGATTAATGTTTAATCAACATGTAACCCACTGCAAGTATTTGAAAATTCATTTTAAGAGACTTGGCCCACAGTGTGCATGTGAGTATCATTAAAAACTAATGATGCATTTATAAAAATATGCGTCAACAAAAAAGATAAATCACAAAATGTTCCCTGTGGATTTATAATTTTCATGAAAAGACATACTCAATGCTAGAGTGCTAGAAGCTATAATCTTATAATACTTGAAAACTTCACATTCAATGTTTACAATACCATTGATAAACATATATGGTCAGTAAATGGTTAATAATTGTTTTGTTCATTGTTGATGGAGTACTGTGTTAAAATGGTAGAATAACATGTGTAACTTAATCAATCAAACTTATATACTTATATGTAATAGTGCGCAGCACTCATGTCCAGTTTAGTGCAATGATGTGTAGGCATTTTCTTTATGAAACATCAAATGTATACTTAATATACAATATACAAAGAATAAACAAAGCTTCAAGGTTGGATGGCAGTTTATCGGTCGTCCAGTAAATTAATCTTATAGAACTAATCTCACACAATAGACTTATAAACTACATTAGATATAAAAATTAACCTTATAGAACTAATTTCACACAATAGAATAAAAGGTATCATTTTATGACATAATTTTTTTACTGAATACTACACTCATATAGAATCACTACATAGTATAAAACAAAGTCGCTTTCTCTGTCCCTAAGTCCCTATGTATGCGCTTAGATCTTTAAAACTACACAATGGATTTTGATGCGGTTCTTTTTAATGGATAGAGTGATTCGAGGGGAAGGTTTATGTATAATAACATATGTATAACAACATATGCACGGGATGAAGTTGCGGTTTTGCCCGCAGTAGTTTAAATATAAAGTAAAAAAATGTCCTAAAATATAATGCTATATTTCTGGTAATACTTAGAACATAATTAAATGTGTCATACAGTCATACAGTAACTGACATACAGTCACCCTAATCTTAAGGGTTTATAAAAATTCATAATGGTATCCAGTTTCAAAGGAAAGAGAAGTTTTTGTTAAGGTCAGTCTAAAACGTGTTGCTAACAGATATAACATGTAACATTTCATGTTGTGACATATTAAATAATGAATGAATAAAATGACCATGTAACTTACTCATCATCATGTTGGTGGAGTTGAGTCCCAGGTAATCCAAAAATTTGTCAGTTGCAAATACAAACGCCGCTCCAAACAAAAATCCTACTGCCACTGGTATAAATGCAAATTGTCCATTTTCTCCATATAGCCCGGAATCGCGACACATTTCAATAGCAGGTTCCAGCAGTGACCAGTACGACGCTGCTGTCATCACACCTGCGGCGAACCCCAACGACACATCGAGTAACTTCCTCTGAAACAACAAATCCGGCGGTAAATAAATGCACGTCGCACCAATACTGAGAGAACATAAAAAGGAGCTGCTTACATGTTTTCCTCGTATAAAAAATACACAACTGGCGCCCATGGCTGTGAGGCCCCATGTCAGAAGGGTCCCTAAAAGAGCCTGCGTTACAGCACCATACCCAGGAATCATTTTAAATAAGTATTTTTTAAGTAATTAATTTTTGTTATTAAGTCCTATTTACACCACATATTTTGAATTATATTTTTAAAGTAAGTCAAATTTTGCTAGCGCGATCTTTTTATACGTGCACCTAACATGTTTATCGTACAAATTGTACGTGATGTACATAGATAGATACGTATTTGACGATTGACATTGACAGCATCGTTACAGAATACATCAATTTATAAAGATATCCGATTGCTTGAATAACTATATATGTAAATTTAACTTCCCAGAATGAAGTTTTATTTTATAATTATATTAGCCTAAACAATGTTACCATTTTACACTTTGATCACATTACTTCAAATGTGATCAAAGTGTAAAATGGGTGGGCTTTTAATTAAATAATCGGCAAAAGAATCGTTTGACGCTCATTTGTCATATGATCGATTAACTACAATTTGCACAGCTCTAAGACGCGCAGTAAAAGTGTTGCCTGTTTTAATATCGCATAGTTTAGAATATGCACTTTATTTAATAGTTTTACTTTTCTTTAACTTGGACTGCTCGCTTATTTTTTCCCAACCCGTTCGAAAAGGGTTTGAGTGATTGATCAAGATGTTTCGAAATTAAAACTTTATTGTATGTAAACAAAATTTAAGCCTTATGATGCAAATGCACCCTACAGAAATAAACCAAGATAAGTTTTATTGCATTTATAAATGTAACCATTCCTACTCTAAGTTTTGTATACTTAGCGTTAGTTTATATTGTGTTCATATTATTCAAGTATATGCAAGGTTCTACATTCATGTATCAATGTAAAACTGAAAAAGCTAAATTCGGTAGAATTGTCTCAATTTGTTCACAATCTACAATTTATTTTACCATGCATTAGGCAATAACGCGGAAAAATCTATACATGATGTTTTTTTTCAATATAATTTTAATTCAAATATAATGAATTGTAATTTTTTTTATCGGCATTAAGCGGAGCGGAATAAACTTAACTCTAGCAGCCTTTAAACTCAAAACGCCTATCAAAATTAAGCGAGCAAGGAACTTAGGGGCAAGATTTTATTCAATTTAATTTATACTCGTTTTTTAATATTGACAACTGATATAGACATAGTAATATTGGCTATTAATAATAATGTTCACTACGGATAGTAATAATAATAATATACGACTGATCTCGGACCTGCAGTGATTACTTGATATCAGATAACTAATACACCTACTTGCGACATTAATAATAAAAAAAATAGGTGGGAAAAGGAAGTCCCTTTGTCGTGCCTTGTTAAATAAATAAATAAATAAGTTGGCTTGCCAAGACATGATTTGATATAGATACTTAACGGCTATATATTTGATACTGATAAAGTTTTAACTGGTTTATTATTATGCATTCAGTATTAAACTCGTCAATATTAAGGTATTTAATTGCGTGTCGCTTAACCCGAATGATGTTAACTCCCTCCCCCCATTGGTAGTTGAAATAATTTTTAATGTGAAAAATTACGCAATTTACCGTCTTACCTGTTCTACATATATAATAAAATAGACACAATTAACATTAATGACCATCACCTACTTATTTTATTCCTGTTATCAAAATTGCAACCAGTAAGTAGATCAAACGAGCCTCTGTAATTAATAGAAATATATATACATATTATAATTACAAATTTCAGTAAATCGTTTATTTACTATTTACATAATCGTTGGTCTGCGTAAAGTTACGTGTACTTTTGATCTACTTAACGGACATGTTGATACACAAACTCATTGTATGCGATGCACGCCGTGTCCCTCTTTCATGAATGGTACACAATACTGTAAGATAGTTGATTTAACAAATTATATTATACAACGTCAATCAAGTGTATTGTTTGATCGCACATAACGTATCCAAGATACAAAGTTGTAAACATTTGTAGGTAGCCGCCAAGCGGCTGCTGGTTTGTTTAACAATGAAATCATTAAGAGCGGTACCATTTTCGAGCAAGAGCCCCATTTATTGCTCTAATTACAAAAAACGCACGAAGGATATCTCATAACTGAATTGGGCAAAGTCCCACTTATTTAGTTAATGATTTACGGCATTAGCATATGTAATATAATAAATGCGCTACTTAAAATTTATGTTTCTATAGTAGGTAGCGTACGTGACTGATATCTCCTAAATGATTAAATAGTTTGTTGAGTCTTTATACTGGCTATTTGCGCCTTGAGTTATATTTTTTATTGCTAGTGTGTCGTATATAGAGGTGAGAAAAAGTATAACTAATTTAGTCTTACTTTTACTCACACATCAGCAGAATACCTATATAAGTAGGTGTATTACGTGAATTAGAAAAAATGCCTGTATGAACCAAGATAAGTAGTAATATTAGAATTTAAAAAGTTCTTATATGCACTCATTTGTATATTATCTCAATGGCATAATTTATTTATAATAAGTAATACACAACTGAACTAAAGTGCTTGTTACTCCAACAGCCATTATTCGATAATGTGACACTTCGAGATGTCCTGTAGACTGCCTGGAAAGGCACAATGCCCAGACATTCACATTTTCATTTGAATGTGATATTATATTACAATATATCATTAATAGCGTTTTTCTGTTAGAGATATAGGAATGGCCTCTTGCTCTGGTAGGTAAACCTTGAATGCTAAACCAGAGGTCGTAGGTTCGCTACCCATCCACGTCACGCATTTGTTTGTTCTGCGTCTGGATGCAATTAAAATATCTATTTAAACACTATATTGTTTGTGCATGTGTATATGTATGTTTGTCAGCTATCCGGCTGTCTTATTTATGTATAACCAGAAAGCCGTATATAAAAAAGAGTCATAGTTAATTTAATTTAAATGAAGTTCAATTGAATATTAAGTGGTATTCCAAAAAGTAAATAAATAATATTAATAATGTATAAAATTTACGATCTTTGTTAGCATGCAGATTCCAAAGTTATGTACTGTGCAATGTTCCTTCTCTAGTACAAATGTAGGACGTCACAATTAAACTGCAGTAGTCTGCTTTAACAATCTTATTATATATAAGTGATACATTGATCTATCCTGGTTCCAGTTTAGTGCTCAGAGTAGAAACACATTTCAACTGTACCCAACGTAATGACATACCTATTAGATCTATAGTTTGATAGCTATAATTATTTCAAATACATATTGCTATTGTGTTTTTAAGAGCGGATATGTATACATAGTAGAGACGAATAATGATAGCGGTATGTAGGCGGGTCAATGACCTCCGATACAATGAATCTGTGCGTATCAAACGATGTAGTAATTACGTGTAAATTTTACCGATTTATTACAGTATAATTGTCGACTCACTTTGCATTATATCCACTGCCGTAAATAGGTACGACACCGGACCGTTATTCTTTTGCCATTATAATGATACATATTCAATAGCGTGTCCGACGACGTATCACTTAAATAAATACTAAAAGACATTTTTTTCTTATAATGTTTCAATAAGTGTAGGATTAAATTAATCAGTGAAAGCTTATGAAGTAGGCAATGGAAAAAGTTTGAATTTGACTGGTTTAGTTAACATTTAAAACAACTTTAAGTCAACCTAACTATCTATTATAGGCACAAAGTATACATAAAATTTGCAAGATAAATGACGATTTAAAATATGAGCATTCAAAATAACATTCCTATCTACACGCGGACATTACCTACCTGCTAAGTGCTGGGCGTTAGGCCGCAATTGGGGGCCGTCGCAAGTTGCTGCAACCAGCAATATTATGTCCCGCATGTTCCACATTTGACAATTAGCAAGGAGGAGTCGGTCACATCGATAATAAGGCATAGCGCATGCAGCGCATGCATCATCGCCCATTTTACAGTTCAAGTAATATGAAACTGTTTGATAAATATATGACCCTCCTGCACTGTTTGGGTTTATTTTAAATTATTGATATTACATTCTGTAAGTTTTATTCAACTGCGACCAACAGAAATAAAATAACGGAGAAATTAAGGCGCAATTAAATTATATCAAATTTATGTCATAACCGGCCAACGTCGACATAGACGCAGCCACCGTATCGTCAAAAGAAGAAACCATTCCGCTAGATCGTCATTATTCAAATTTTCGCTGTGCCAGTTGTTGGTTTGTTCCGGCCTCTGCTTTTTGTCCTATTTCCTCATAGTTTGAAATTACGATTAGTCTGGTCCAAATGAGAGGCGGTCGTCCGTGGCAGATGGCCGTGTGAACGCGCCGTTAACAAAACAGTTTACGCGGTTTACGGGAAACATCGGAGGCACGTTTAGAGTAATCAGAAAATTACCGAATTTCCTTTCAAAACGTCATAAGGGTTTGCTGTTGTTCACAGACATCCGCAACCTATGTCTTTTAGTGCCAATTACTTGTAGTCTGTATCGTTTGTTTTTAAGACTATTAGACTTGAAATGTATGATGGCATCATACATTTCAATATGGCATCATTCTTATCAATATAATGTCTGCTGTTTGGACGGCCTCGAAGTCCTTTCACATTCATTTTGCAAAGAAGAAATTAATTGACTAGATATTTATTTTTTACCTACACATGATCTAAGATCGTTAGGAACCAAAGTGCAACTGGCGAATTCGAAAGGGGGCTACTAGGGTATTTATTCCGATTGAAATCGTAAAGATCACGACCTGCGGTCAAGTGATCGGGCCGGTAATTTGTTTCACTGATGACATTGACCCTCTTAAAATAACATAAACTTGTAATAAACCGTATACACTTAAAAGCAACGTAGTAACTTTAATCGTTGTGTCGCTAAATGTGTTTAATTAAGACCACTATATGACACAGTTTTTTTTGTGGTAAGTACGCTTTAATTGACTTTTTACAACGAAATTCTCTGTTAAGATCTTAATGAATGTATCACGTAAAATAATGAAAGAGTTGATATCGCTAAACGGAAAAAAAATAACGATGGAACGTCAGTGGGACAGCGGTGTACACATTAGTTGTGGTTTTACTGTTTTGCAAGGGGATTGTACTGGCAGCGATTGTGTAACGGGTTCGCGGTTTACTGTTGATATCGATTTCGGAGTACGCCGCACGAGCCATACTCGCATACAGGTGTCACGCGAGCACGCGGAAGGTTTGAGATCATCAATCATAGGATTTGATTCGCAGCGCTTCGTCGGCAGGTAATGGGAGCAAAAACTGAATGACAGCACGCGCATGCCGCGCTGCGTTCCTTTTATGCATTCAATAGCGTTGCAGTATTACAAATTGAACATTCTTTGCAGGTGAAGTCGTAGAACACTTTACGACTTCAATTTAGTCTAGTATCATTCAACGGTTTTTACCTATGACTTCTCCTATTATAAATGCATAGCTGAGTTACTTGCAGTTCTAATATCTTACACAGAAATGACACCTACGAGACGACCGGACGATCCAAGGGCAAATTCAGTTCAACGTACTATGTAAATTAACGAAATATATGCCACGCCGCCGCTATTTATTTATCGCAACCACATAAAGGTTACCTACGTATTTAATTTTGATTTTGTTGTCGTGTAAAATACATATTTAAAGTAGATAACGGATCTGAATGGTTTTCGATTAATATAAAATTTGAAACTGACAAGAATGTCATTAAACATAAATTGTATGTATTATAAGAAATTTCGCAGTAAGTTCATTAACGATATGCTCATTAATGTTAATAGGACTCAAAGCTTCTACCTTTTGTGAGTCAATACGGAGGTGTAGCAGCAGTAATACAATCAATTTTCTCGACCAGAAATGCATTTTATCGAACTTAAATCCAATACAAACCTACTTACACATTTCATGCTATGTAAAAGGTAGTTGAAGTACTTTTTTATTTCTTTTTTTTTCGACCCTTTTGTTGGTCCACTGCTGGACCGGGTCTCCTCTCATAGTGCGAGGGATTTAGGCCATAGTCCACCACGCTGACCAAGTTATTCCTTAAGTTATATTTATTATACTAACGTATGCAAGTAATTTATGTAATTACTTCGATTGTCAGAATTACAATTACATATGCCTATGTGCAGACGTATGTAAATACGAACAAAATTTTAATATGTAGGTACATAATTGACTCGAGAAGGAACATTAATAAATTACTTAGAGGTTTACGGGTAAGAACTGGAAAGTTACCGGTAATAATTGAAAAATGATTGGTATTTTAAACGAAAAGATTTTTTGCATTCACAATTTTAGAGTGATTTGTTTTAATTACTAAACTTTAAAATTTTTACGTTTTAGTTTTCATCTGATGTATTACCTACATGAAAGTTTACCGTACCATTTATATAGAACTATTTAAAATATTTCTCATTATCTATGGTTTTAATCAAAGCTTCTTAGTGAACCTTATTGAAAATCATATATTATCATGCAAGTAATTGCAGGTAAATCGCGGCCTTGATATGTGTAATTTGTGTCGCCTAGTATCGTTGGATATTATGTTTTTGTCTGATTTGCACGGGACACAGAAACCTGGTTTGAAATAAAATTATATCTCCAATGAATGAAAGGCTGTATAAACTAAGTTAAAAGCAATACAACACTTAGATAAAAAGTAAATAAGAGCGTAAATATATCGTCGTTTTCGAAAAAAAAACCCTTAAATATCGATTAAAAGGTTTTTATGTTAAGTTAGGTTCATTTTCTGTGGGTAAAAATGTGTATTGAAAAGACTTCTAATAATTTCATATTAAAGGAGGAGATGACGACGCTACTGCTTTTTTTAAAACTTATACATATTAGCTTCAATTGTATATGTGGTAGGTATTATGAATGTAACGAAATCTTTTTTGAGATAATTATTGTTACCTCCATAATAGTAAGAGAGATCATCAGTGACAAAGTATAAAGTGTATAAGTGGTAAAGTATATAAGTGGCCTTAACGTTCCCTATCATTTTCACAAAATGTTGAGTATTGATTGACAATATTGCCTCTTTCAAGAGCTTTCAGGGCTTTTACGATAGTTGCTCGACAACAATGGTGTAGGTGGATTTATTCCTTTTGAACAATTTACAGTCGCAACAAGTCTATCTCCTAAGGATAAATTCCTGTAACGATATTTTTCTTTACTTAATGATTTGTTACACTGGAAAAATTGATCAGTAAAATTTTTATACGGAATTTTGAAACTTTTTCCTATCAAATTTAATTAAATAATTTAAACTGTTTTTTACCAGATTAGAGTTAAAATATCTAAATAAATGTTTACTACGTACGACTACTACGGGGGATACATAGGGGATGTGTCGCTCAAGACTAGTGGGTAACGGCACTCAATATCTAATTAACATAAATAGTTGTTCAATCGGAGACGAGCTGCTAATTTCTTACAAGGAAATAAGGGTATTTTCAGCTTTATATAGTCTTGATAGTTTTTAATAAATTTGCATTCGGAATAATATATACGTTGCGTACTATACAAGGCAACATTGATGCATAAGGGGAGTGACAGAAGCGGTCACGGATGCGGATCGCTAGTTTCAGCTGCCGTCTGTTGCGATGTTTCCCATAAAACACTTTTAAGGCCAACCAACCCTCATAAAAAGAGCTGTTATTTCCACTAACATTAGCGCGAACACGAAATTTACCAGAATTGCGAATGTAAAGGTATCGAGAATACGATACCTTTACATTAGTCGGCAGTACGAAGTACTATCGAATTCACGATACAAAGGTCACTTTTCATACAAAACGCGGAATTTACATTTACGTTTACATTAACTTAGTCTCTAGAAAATCGGAAGTATAGTTCGTGTTCGTAATATTAGTTCCTTTTACGCACGATAGGGGCGCTGTACATTTTTCATACAATGTTTTACCTTTTACCGTACAAATACTTCGTCGCTAGAGGTTCGTGCTATGTACCAATGTTCAACGTCAAATACTCGTTCCTATATTCCATTTATTGTATAACAAAGCATCGAAATAATTAAAAATATAAAAAACTTGTTCTTAAAGTTGTTAAACATGAAGTTTTAAACGAAGTGAACATCGTATGGCTAGTTAAATAATGTTTTTCATTAGCTCCAGTCCATACATTGATCACAAATTGCCAGTCACTCGTATGTAGATACTACATACGAAAGCTAAAGTTACAACGTTAACTTAACAAAACCAGCAAGTACTTAATATATATTTTTGAATTCCAATATTGTGCTCAGATTCTTTTGTCTTTTTATAATGAATGTTCATCCTCGTCTAAATCAATAAGAATATATCTCTACAAAATGGCCAGGTGATGTCTCAAGCAATCTAAATAAATTAAGGAGTTATTAAACTTATCTTAAAGCTGATTAACTTTCTAGTGTATAATTATAAATCGATAGAATAATTTCAATGAGCGCAGAATTAAAGGCAAGTATTATTAATGTTATCGTACCATCGCCGTCTCAACTGTTAAAGATCGCGATGGTCAGATTGCGCGTCGAACATAACTTCGACGACCCGGTAGGCTTCGCGGCGCTGTCACTCAATCAACGATACCGATTTCTCCACGCGAATGTCGCGGCAAAGCACGCATCTGCGGTCAATGATGAAACCCAATTCCTTTTAATCTGGCGCTAATCATTAATGTAGATCATGAGATTGTTGAATCGTCAGGCAAATCGCTTCGTGAGAACGGTAGGGTACGTTCGGCGGTCAGCTACGGGTTAGCAGGTGGCCCTCCCCGTCGGTGGCTAACTGTTAGATGGTCGAGCGCCGGAGGCGGCGTGCTATCGCGCAGTGCAGTCTTAAGACGCCGCAAGCACACCACGCGAACTGTCGTACCCTCGCTTACTCGACTCGTAGCTCGCGCGGGAAAGCTTTAAACACGCAACTCGTTAGTGTCCGCTACCTCGACGAGCTTTCTAGCGCTGAGGCAGTGTATTGACAAAATAAAAAAAATCATTGTGATTTTTAGTTCCAATTATTTTTGGGAAGCTGACTAAGCAGTAGTTTGTTTTTTGTGGTAGCATCAGTAAGGTAATCGGGGCAGATAGCATTAACGGTTGGCTCCGCGCTCGAGTGTGGCAGACCGCAAGCATGACGAGCGCCCACTGCGCTCTCGTGTTTCTCCTCTTGGTAAGTTTTATTTTTATGATACCGTGTTACTAATAACGACCTAACAGCATCAATAGTACATGTTAAAATATTTTTTCACTAACATGACCATTACTTACGTAGCCAATTAATGAGTGTATGTATAATTCATTGTATAATTACTATGGGTATTTAAAATGTTACAAAAATTTCTCCTGGTTTAGAAAATTTTTAGTCAGTAATATGCAAGTAGGTAAATATGATGATAAGTTCAATACACTATTTACAAGCAAACAAATTAATGCATGTTAAAGCAACTACTTAACTAGAAGATAAAAATTTTGTAAGTCACTGTTGAGAGTGACTGATCTGCTTCGTTAAAATCTAACGACCACCATTAAAGTAAAAGCACCGACCACCGTAAAATTAATAGACGCAGTGACCCGCACGAGCATTGTGATTGTGAACACGTGATTGAAACCATTTAGAATATTAGATTTCACGCTTCGAAGATTTGTATGAAGCGCATAAAAAATATGTACAAGAAGAGAGTCGACAAAAATCCAAATTTCTATAAATGCTTGACGTTAGCGAAAGAATAGGCTCTATTTCTTTTAGAACCAAAAACCGCGTGTCGTGCTGTGACGGTTGAACCCACTTAGCCTTCGATAGTAGGTATTATTTTCAAACGCTACCGCAACCCAGATTCTATTTAAATGTGTAAAAAGTAAAAAGCTTTTATTTTCTACACTTTAATGATTATGCGATTGAGATTAATAATGACACAAAGAGATCTAAGCGGCTGCAATGGTCTTAGATATTGGCATAAATAGTAATGAGGTTTATTGCCGCGAAATTAATACAATCACGCCGATTGGAAATGAAAGATTTTTTTGACCCGTGATTGCGTTAAATACCTACCAATCCATTGATGATTTGTTAAGCTCCTTATAAGATTAATAAGAAGAATGAAATAACAAATACAATCATTATAATACATGAATATGCAGAATAGAATAATAAACATTCACTACATGTACACGTCTTTGCTATGAATTCTCTAACTGTACACGTTTCGTTTAATTTTTTAAAGAACTTGTTATTATTGTTTTCGATATGCACTATATACTATGCAGTGCATACGTGTAATGTGTCCGAATGTTAAATGCTAATTTATCAGGTGTTTTAACGGAATTGTTAATATTATAAAGCTTGGTAGTGATGACATGTTTATCCAGTCGTATTATCGGTGACCTCGAAGATTTTCAACTGGCTTGCTGGAAACAGAATTAAATACGAAATGATCAGTCCATGGAATCTTACGTCCACCCTCAAGTAACTTGGTTCCGGTCTCGGTGGAACCAGAAAAGAGACTTTATTAGTTCTAATAAGTCCTGACATGTACGTTTCTTGGTAGCTATGATTTAGAATTCATAGAGCTTTACATCTAGCAAAATAACGATAAAGCCTATTATTTGATACTGACTAAAACTAATAACCGTGATAGATTGATGGTTTAGATTTCAGCCACTCTGCTGCTGTTTATTAGGGCTTATGAACTCTACCACATCGTACTTGACCAGTATGGCATACCTTAACGAAAAAATATAAGTTACTCCACTTACAAAAAATACTGACTCATGTTTAAGCATCTTCCTATACGCCGTTATTTCTACTAACAATTCATATAGAGCATGTAACATGCAATATACCATAAATGTAATTATATTTTATAAAATCATATCTGTAGACACGCAAAACTTATAGAAATGATTACTAAAGTTACCGGAAGTCGGACGAACACTGTGCGTGTTACGAAATCTATCAGAACCGGAAAATGAGAGTTAGAAATTAAAGTAAGCTTCGTGTGAATCTTCAATAATATAAGTTATAATCTTTTCCGCGACTTCATCCGCGTGGAATAGTGTCTTTTGCAATAGAAGTATCCTAGGAAATTAAAATTCTGCCCAATGTCACTATTCCACGCGGACGAAGTCGCGGACAAAAGCTAAATAATTTTTTTTCTTAAAAAGTATCCTATGTTACTTCTAATACCTCCAAGAATATGTGTACAAAGTTTCATTATGATCGGTTAAATAGTATTCGCGTGAAAGCGTAACAAACAGACTTACATTCACATTTATAATATTATTAGGGATTAGGGATTTGTATTATGACATGAAATCTAAGAGACGAGTCTACATAACGACTTTAATGAACCTATATAGGTATAACGTCCTGTGAATACTTCAGCGATACAGAAGAACAGTCTTAAACAAACAGTTAAAACGACTTTGTGTGGTTAAAACTTCACTTTTCACGAGGGGTTTCTATAAAGAATGTACAGTGATGTAACCACCAGATCAAAGAATTATTATCTCAATACAGATATTCGAGCTTGTCAGCAACCTTACGATGAATTCTTTACCAAATTTCTTTAACGGTTATTTTAAGTTCATATGAAATAGGATGGTAGATATATGACATACTTATACATAACAACGTAGCTATTGTTTTAAAAATACGTAGCAATTAGACCAACATACTTTGATATTGAAACGTTAAGACCCCACATTTCAAAGTCCAAAACGAAATAGTATATGACAGTGTCACTGTTCTGGTCACTCAAATAAGCTTCATTGAGATTCAGGGTACCTAATAAATTGGTTCGCTAACAATTAGTTGTAGTCGATCGTTATTTATAGTCTGTAACTTTGTACCTATAAAGGATTATTAGTTTTAAAATTGCGCACTTGTTGTGTGAGGTCCCTTTTTCATGAAAGTTTTTGTAATACCTGACCTAGCCAGTTAGAACGCATAATTTCTTCAATAGTCGTTAATACCTATGTAAACTATGAAATAAGTAAAAACAAATTCAATTAGCAGTTGCGCTTCAGTAAGCTCTGGTAAAAGCGACTACAAGTTCGCTATCTTATCAATCTAATGCTCAGATTATAACCCTTGATTGCTCCCAGATGGGCAGAGCGTGAAGAAAGCATTACCGTGAAGTGTTCTAACGAACAGTATAGAACGTTGCACCTCAGATTGCAAGTATTTATCGAACAAATGCAATAACGTTGTTTCCGACTTTATAACAAGGTCTGAAACTATTGAAATATACAATTTAATTTAATTAATTTTGGTTGTTCGGTCTTGTTCCACTAGAATTAGGCACCTTGACGTCTAAACCGCGGCTCGTGAGTTCGTTTCGTTTTCGTTCGATTTGTGAGAAAATTTGTTTATTCTGTGTCTGGGTGTAATATAAATCACTATATTAGTATTATGTAGTATGTATACATATATGTACAATGTACATATGTATGTTTATCAGCTTTCCGGTCACAATACTACAGGATCTGCTTCGTGTGTGACCAAATGGCCGTGTGTAAAGATACATATCATATCGATAATATATAAATACCACCAATAAATATTTTTAGCGAGCAATTTACTTGATTTGCGTGTCGGTAAGAATTAGATTTTGTTTTAACCAATCCTAATAAAACCGCAAGGGACAGCTAAATATATTGTAATAAATCGGTATTTGATACCACACAGATACGTCAGTCAATGATCGTTTGATGCATTCCAAATTATCTGACGTCGTCAGTGAGATCGATAAGTAGTGAGATAAAATACTTGCCGTCGTTTTATCAATCGCCTTGTGAGAAACTCTTTTTTAGTCATTCAATCACAAACAGTTCAGAACACATGTACATAGTTTGAAGTTAATTATTTCTTGCCATGGATATTACGGATAATTTTTCAAATTGAATTAAAGAATTTTGTATTTGGAAATCTATATGGTAGTGTTGGAATATGAATGTACCTACCTGAAGTTCTCCCTGGACCAGTACCACCGCTACACCTATGTCGACCGTGATGCAATTTTAAATAAGGCAATCTAAGAAATCTTAATCTTATTTATAAAAAATCTATATACTTATCTATAAAAAAATCTGTATAGTTAAATTCTAAAAAGTGTATAACTAAATATTAAATTAGCTATTACCATTGTCAAGATATTAGGGGGTGTGGACTTTGAAAACCGAAATACAGGTGACTACTAGTTCGGTAAACAACGCTAACGGTAGTTATTGTAAACTTTTAGCTAAGTTAGTGATAAACAATATTTGTAACACTGTTTTTTATTTAAATAAACTTTATTATTAGTATTTATCTGTTTTTCGGTATGAAAGATGTCGTTGCACGTTCATATGTTTTTTTCAACCCTTTTATTGTTCACTGCTGGACACGGTTCTCCTCTAATAGTGACTAAGTTTAAACCTTAGATCAGCACGCTGAACAAATGAGGATTGTCAAAGAGCACATACTTTAGAAACCATTATATATTTCATTACATACTCTAAGGTATGCGGGTTTCCTTGTTTTCCTTCACTATTAGAGCGAGTTGATTTGAAATTTACCGATATACGTCAAAACTAAATGAATCCTCTAGTACCATACTTTAGGTGTAAAGAGTTGGTAGGTAAAAAGCTGTACAACTCGTATGTATTGTTACCAATGTTCTACGAGGCATTGTGAATCTCTTCATACGGTGTATAATATTTATAGACTGTTACGTTTTAATTCGCCACATATTAGCAAATCTGTTACACAAGCCCTTCAGTGTACAGCAACATTGTCCTATGCGTCAAGACTATGAGCAATGTTATTGTAGTACAAATATAAAATAGGTAAAAATATTAACTAGCTGCGTCAACGGATTCATCCGCGTGGAATACAGTTTTTAATTTTCTATGAAATTAACAATATTATGTATTAATAAATGTAACCTAACTTACTCCTTACAACGTCATCTATCTGCCAGTAAATACATTTAGTACATATCTGCCAGTAAAAGCTGATATTTCAATATTACAACCAGACATCACAATTTTAGTATATTAATAAAAATATAGAGCACAGATGAGCGCAGCGTGCGCGCCGAGTTCATTGCGCACGCGCAAGCTCTATGTGTCTACGTACGGACGATGCGCTCGAGTAACCGTAGAAACGGATCGCTCTACAATTTGATTGTAGCTCGTGAGTACGACATTAAAACCTACAACCGTTTTTTCTCTTGTGTATTGAGAAAGAATCAATACAGGAAACGACGCTTGTCAGCAACAATAAGTGAACTTAATTAGGTTCCATCGTGCAGAGAAAAGGCTGTTTTTTTGTTTTTCATAATACAATAATTTGTTTGAAAATTATTGACATTGAATATCGAAGTACGTACTCTACGGCACGTATTTCATTACATCATTAGCATGCTCATCGTAGGTACTGAGCTAATTTTAACACTTATACATCGTTTTTGGGAAACCTTCAAAAGGTACTGCAATGCCTTAGAAGAAATGTATCTCTTGTTCACCCCAGTGGTGTTAGGTGGGATGTTTACACACTAACACTCCTCCGATGGTCTTTCTTGGTGTTGTTCGAAGAAAAGGAACCCACCGGCGTCCTCCTACTGCTTTGCTCTGTGTAGTCTAACTTCAGATAAGGCAAATGTCTCATTTAATTAACATACGATCTTCCCGCATTAGAATAGAATACAAAATTCTATAACAATCATAATATTTCCGTCTTAACGTTTCATGTTCGTGCTGTCCGATCATATCCTTAGCAACTGCGGCCACTAGCGTGTTGCCGGTTCCAATGTTGAACACCACGGCTTGTAATTAACCAAATCATCTGAGAACCAGATAGTACATCGTGGGACAGTAGTGAACAAAGTTAAGGAAGTAAGTGCAAATGACATAATTTGCGTTTCGAACGTGTAACTGAGAACTAGCTATCTCTTTAGTGCAACGGCCGGCTATTCAACTATGATGTTATTGTATTCGATATAATGAGTTAATAAGTGATGCACCCGTAATCTTACCGTTGGTTTTTTGTGCTAATTGAGCTCTATTAAGAAGGCAGGTATATAGGCAGTGATTTACATTTCAGCCTTCCACTCCGGGTGTCTAAGTTTCAAATGCTGACAGGCACCTTTGACTTATAATAAAGTGCACCTTTTTAAAATCAAGATACATTAGAGTTCACGCATAATGTTCTTTAGAATGCGTGAAGTCTTCCAACGCTCTCTGCGGCAGCGTGCCAAATTTTAGCATTTCTTATTATAAAAGGTGATATGCGTCCAACGGTCGAAAAATTAAAAATATTAAAAAGAACTGTCTATCAATAAAAGTGAATAATAAGTCTTATGTAGAATATGAGCTATACGCAGAAATTTAATAATAGCATGACATGAATGAGTTGTTTCAATTTTAAACATCTTTGAAATAACTGTGCTTTGTTGATTTTAATTACTAAAAAGTTGTTAGCGAAAACGTAGGTGCTTAAACTACCAATTTCACGCCTTACTTCTCCAGATATTAGATCGCTAAAAATAAGTAGATCAATGAAAACAGTCGCATTTATTTTATTACACTAAAACTTGTACTATATTAATCTAAACATTTGATTTCCGTAAATCCGTTCCGACCCGAAAAACCCATTTCGTTCCTGATCGAATTCTATGAACGCTCATGCCTGAAATCTTTGTCTTCGGAGCAATCGATTGGAGCCGTTTCATTCGTCGGCATAGGCATTACGGCTCTACGGTTGGCTCTGACCCTAATACTTGAACTGAACCATGAGATTCACGACCGTAAAATCTGGGTAACTAAGTCGCCTGATATCTTCCTGTTCTGTTATTTGCTTTTTACAGCTGTCAAATAAAAAAAAAAGTTAAATCATTATACTATATCGGTCAATTTAATTATAAATATAATATCTGACCGTAAATACATGAATTAATTTAACAGTAAGATGTGCACAATAAAACAAACTATAATACAGTAAATATTTTGGTAAGAAACTAATGTTACGTCTGTTCCGGAGCTCTTCACGCCCAATGAGCAGGAGTAACGCCATTTTGAAAGAAACCGTTTACCCGTCAAGTTCAAATTTGCATACACGCATTCACTGGCAGTGTTGTAAATTAACTGCTGAAAATTGTTTCGCCGCCGCGATCACGCAACGGTCAAACTGTGACCTCTGGTCGGAACTTTGAATAAGTTCAAGCTATTTTGCTGCTGACTCCCGTTATTGTCGACGATATAATTTTAAGATAAGAAAGATACTTTAGCGTTTCAGTTGTCATGAATTGCAATTAAGTTGAATTTATACACTAACATTACAAAAGTATTTTACAAGCAATTCTTTTTCCAGTTAGTACGAACGAACTAATAAGGTTCTATAATAAATTAGTATTTAAGTATTGTTCTATTTGAGTCCTTAATTGCAGATGTCCATGGGTCACAGCGGCCATTTATGATCACTGCATAGATACTTTTATCAGCTATAATGCGCCTACTGCTACAGAATAGTTATTTAAGACCACATATAGTTAGAGTGTCATTTACGAGCTCTGCAAGTAGGGCTCGCTGAGAAGGAAATTACCATCACTGTTTTAACATAAACATTCTTATATTAATGTTTGTTATAAACTCAATGTGGTTATGACGTAGAGTTTTGCAGTTCCCAATTCGCTCTAAATTGTTATCTGTAGTTGCCGCGTACTTAATGGTCACGCACAACTCGCTTCTTGCGGATTAGCCTATCCATCATTTTCCTGTTATTAGCAACAGCACTGACTATTACTTAGCAACTACTTAGGATTGCCAAGGATGATAAGAATATACTGGTATTTCAGATTCCGTTTTTATCCATTTGCGAAAAATTCCAAAATCATAGTAAGAGCTATACTAATTTAATTTTTGTTTCGAATTGAATATTATTTACTTAATATTTCAAATAAACGATTGAAGAAATAATTGTTGTATTTCCTAATAATGTAATGTATTTCTACAAAGTAAATATTTAAACCAATCATAAAACCACCATAATAAATGTAGCTGTGTAGTAAAATGTACATTTATTCATCAGCATGACGTTTACAGGCTACGTACTTGAACAGCAATAATAGTAATAATATATATTGGATATCACGTAGCCGCTAAACTGTTCCGCCTGGTGGTACAAGACCCGATTTACTTTCAACAGCGCGCATTAGCTGACCTCACGTTGATGTTGAAGTGGTGAATCGCTTCGTTTACCTAACCACACTGATCTGCTACTATTTCGTTTTTTATCACGCTCAAGTAAAAAGCCATAAATTTCCGGTTAGAAGTACGTGAGTTTACCGAGTTAACAGCAGTGCAAACAACAATTCTAGACCTACGACGTTGTAAGCAAACAACTATAAAAGAAATTAATAGATACTAAACATTTATGTGTAAAATATACCAATCTGCACTTGGCCAGCGTGGAAGACTATGGCCTAGATCCCTTTCATTGTGAAAGGAAATCCGGTCCAGCAGTTATATTATATTCAATTATATGATATAATATTATATTGTATAATACGAGTATGAAACAATTATGTTTAAAAAATAGAGATCTTTAAGATTTAATAATCTAAAATGTGAAATGAAATTGTAGAATTTATATCGAAATTGGAAATTAATATTGTCACGTAAAATATTACAATGGATATTAAATGTTACAATAGCAATGGAGCTATGAGTAATTGCAGACGTTTTGCGGTTAGCTCTGTCACGATACTTTCGAAGAACTCTTTCACCAATCTTAGATTATGTTGTTCCACTCTTTATATTATTACTAGCTGCGCCCTCCCCTTCACTGACGCGGGATACTATTTTAAGTTGGCTATGAAATATAACATATTGTCAATAAGGTAGGTACGTTAAGTTATTATTTACAACATCAGCGTTCTGCCAGTTTAAGTCTGGCAAAATCCAGTATCTAACGTCACACTCAGGCAAAGAACTGCAGGAAAGATGTTAAATGTATTTTAACAGTGCTATCTTGAGCGAATCAAATTTTAAATTATTTTAATTAGATGTAACAATGCCTCGATTGAGAGAACGAAACAAAGTAGTTAATTGTTCACTAAGTCTTTCCTCCGACAATCATCTTGAATGTTCATTGTTACAGATCCACACCACACTCGCACAAGATTACGATGGTAAGTAGTTTATTTTGTAGGCAAGTACCTAAAAGTACGTCTTTTAGGTATTCTACTCTATAGGGTACAACAGCTCACTAATTTACAAATAAAGTAAAATATAATTAACAAGACACAGATTTATACAAAAATAAGGTATATTCTATCTGCATTAAATTATTCTCACTGAACGTCGATGTCAACAACATCTTGGAAACTATAATTTATTGAGTTTAAATATTTTCCAATCTATTTTATTAGTACAATACAATGGTTTGAACTCAATTTGCACAACACAGCAAGAAGAGACTAATATTTACTTAATAAGTATACATATGAGATCTCAATAAACATAATTATGATGACCTGGTTCTTACAGTGACGGATATCCAATGCACGTTTGCCAGCGGCGCCACCGGTCTCCGCGACTCGGTGACTGCTCTCTTGCGGAAGCCCGAGGGGTTCCGTGGCGCGCCCCTGTTCGCCGACGACCGCGCCACCGACCCCATAGGGGACCCCGTGTGCCAGATACGGCCCGAACCGGAAGACCCAACAGGATTGTTATACAGATTACGGATCACAGATTTTACGAAATGTGGCGTATTGAAGAGAAACGTAAGTAATAGACATTCGATTTACAACGTTATTTACATTGATATTCGTTATACAGTTGTCAATAATAGACGTACCTACGTAAAAAATTAACAAATACATTACTTAGTCCTTTTATTTACCTTGGTTTTAATTGAGGACATAGGATTAATACTTAAAAAACGATTACAAATATCTAATAATGTTTTAATCACAATAGACTCATTTAGTTCTGACTGTGAAACATTATTCCGATATTACATTCAATGAAATACCCTAAAGTGTTTTATTATCAGTGTTTTTAATAAACTTAAACTAGACATTCAGAACTCAGGATGATTGAAATCCAGAAATTCACTTTTTATTGCATATTCGATGAATTAACTGTACGGGTCACCGCTAACTGCAGCACATCTCATCCACCGTACTCAATGCAAATTAGATGCAAATGCCTATTTGATTGAAATTACTTTCGCGAATGTGCATTTGTAAATTCCCTGCGTGTGTTCTGTCATCTGCGTATTATAATAAGACAAGCCGTTACTATAACAGTATGAAGTATACGACTGGCCTACACACAGCTGGGTGCTCAGCTGATGTATTATTAACTTGAACACCTAAACCGGTACCAATATCGAGGTGAAGAGAAACTAAAAGATATATGTCAATACTACTTAAATGCTATATAGGAGGGTCAATAGAAAATGGAATGCGGTCCTTCGTGAAATCATGCCATCCTATTGCTATAGACACGCTACTTACGTATTTAAATGAGTACAAATAACTCGTACCTATACTTAAGTATATCTTTACTGTAAGTATATACTTAAGTGTAAGTACATCTGTTGAAAGTCGTTCTCCCTATATGCATGTATGTATATTAGCAGCACGGGGCCGAAAAAAGTGAAGCGACAAATGAGAGGCCTATACCCAGCAGTGGGAAGATACGAGCTGATGAGTAGTAGTATTAGTAGTAGGTATATTAAAATATACCCAAATATAAGATATTATCAAAAAAAATTGTCAAAATGTTATCTTAAAAATTGCAAAATATTTGGTTAATTCATGATTGAGGGAATTTAAGAATCTTTTCATGAAAGCAATAAATACTAAGTAACTTTGTCACTCTATTGCTTAAAAAGTTTACATTTCTCCAGGGTTTCGTGCACGTACGGGTGTGGTTCCCGCAGTTCCCGGGGGTGGTGATGCAGTCGGATCAGGAGCTGATCATCATGTGCAAGCCCCCAGAGCCCACTATCATCGAAAACAAAGCCGCAGGTTTTGCCGGTAGCTTGTGAGTATAGTATTAAAGATGCCACTCCACGTGTATTTTTCACTCATGTCAAAAACAAAGAAGATAAAAAAGAAATGATTAAAATCTCTGTGATACCTTAATGATGAAGTTTGAAAATCGTATGGAACTGACATACATAAATATATTGCTTCTTATAAAACTTCTCTATAAAATATGTCAGATTTAAACCCTTTATTTCTTGAAATAAAACTGTGTTAAGCTCAATGACATACATAGTTATATTTTGTAATGTCTTATGAAGAATAAGTTAAATATCCTGTAAAAGTTCCCACTTGAATTCCAGTCCGCACGGCGCACGTGTCTCGGGCGTGGTGGAGGAGACCCCGGGCCGCCTGGAGTACGAAGTAGCGTTGTACAAGGAGGCGCCGCCCGTGTCGCGTCACTCCAACCACTCGGTGGACCTGCCCGTTGACCAGGTAACTACTGTACGTGACTTTCTTATATTTAAATTAAACTCAAATGTCACATGATTTTATTTTTGATCAAAAACATGCGACACATACGAGGCATTAAAATATTATTATGGTTTAATAGTCCCAGATTTATAGATAATGTATTTTCAAATACATAGTTTGCTATTTACAAAAAAAATCAAAAGTACAGGTACATTGCTTCTAATCAACAGAAATACACCCACATCATATACTCGTATATATTTTTAATAACAATAACTTTTAAAAAACACGAATAATTACAATATCAAAATCAATACCATACTAGAAGGTCAATTAGTACGTTGGTGTGATAATGTAGGCCACAAACAAGCTCACTTGTACTTTCGCTCAGAGTCTAGGCCCCAGACTTCAAATGAACTGGAAATTATGAACACAATAAAAATAATCAGGTATTTATACAACAATGAATGGAATCGCGTTGCGGTAGATATTCTAACTGGCTGCATATTTCAATTATAAGAAAATATCACACATTCACGTAAACAGTGTTCGATTTAATTTACAATAATGTAATAATATGTTTTTAATTTACATAACATTCACCGCTATCCCACTGGTCCAGTACAATAATTTTACAATAATAAGTACAAAGATATCAATAGAAACGTTGGAGAAATTATCTGTGCCAGGTACGCTCAGTTAGTTACTAGCGCTACAAACAGATAATATTGAGGATATAGGTTAAGCTTCTTGTAGTCTAGATATTATGCCTATACATTTTACATAGCTACCTACTGTTTTTGCTGTAGGCTGTTCCGATTGGCACGAAACTACAGTTGCGCGCACGCATTAACCCAGACTCAGCTTGGCGACATATAAAACTATTGGAAGTGGCTGTGTCTCCTGACCCCGACAGGCCTCACGCAGCAGGGGCTGTGCTGCTCGTCAAAGATGGGTAGGCTATATATTATTGGGTTATTTTTCACAGTTGCAATTTATGTGTTTAGTGTTATAATTAAAACGTGCAATAGTTTAATTGTTTAATAATAATACAATTTAAATTTGTCTATTTTTTAATTATTTCGTTTATTATACCGAGTAGGCAGAGAGATCCGTACCGACCTGACAGAACTTTACAGAACCGACCGACCGATAGTGGTATCCTTGGTATAAAATAAAAAGTAACATCTGGCTAAGTCAGATTCTGTATACAGCGTAATTATTTCTCAATGTCAGATGTCGTAACCGAGACTTCGCGTCCATCATCCCGCACCAGCCGGCACGATACCGGGAACGGCACAATGAAGTGTTCCTGGACTTCGAGGCCTTCCTGCTCGCTTCCATGAAGGAACGCTCCACCCTCTGGATACACTCGCAGATCAAAGCCTGCATGGATGCTGCAGACTGCCAACCTGACTATTGCCTTGATTTGTTTGAACCCTCAGGTACAACGTTCTCCAAAAATTACTTTTCCAATTAAGGACTATTGCGTGTTTGCAAATGAAGCTCTTTAGTTACATTTTCATAATAGAACTGTGCTCACAAACCAATCACACTTGACAGGTCATGGCCGTCGTCGCAGAGCGCTGCCTGATCATCACAATGCTACGAGCCATATGATAGACACTGATAATGGATCAACGCCCTTCACACGCTTCAAGGAGAACCTCGAGTACACAGTCGTGATGCCAGGGGAACTTTTCCATAGAACGCCACCAGAAATGAATTGCGCTACTTCTATGATGATTGCTGTTGCTCTAGGAGCACTACTTTTTATGTCAGCGTTACTAGTAAGTAACTAATTATTTGATTCTATATGATAAGCTTATGCTTGGTTGTTTCTGATTGCATCAAATGATAATAAATTCATCAACAACGATTTCTTAATGACACCACTGACATTATCTTACCGGCGCTAATTGTTACATAATTGGTAACATAAAAATAGGTAGTATGTTAACTTGTAAACAAAAATTAATAAGATTTTTTTTCAGCTAAAATAATTATACTTTAATGTGTACATGTTATGGCAATTATTTCCTGTTTGGCAGATGTGTTATCTCGCGACCAAGTTAAACTCAACCATGCTGAAGAATAGCAGCCTACATGCGCCTTCCGGGAAAGGTTTCGAGCAGATCCTCAGGGAGCTGGCACACCATTCGATGCCTGATACCGGTTACACAGGCCGCCCTACCGTGCAATGATAGTACATAATATGACTCCTGATATTATCGACGTTAAATTTTCGGCCTATGTATATGTCAGTTAAGAATAGTCAACGCATCCCTTTATAGCAAAGTACAACTTATAATCCAATAGTTGGCTACCTTCATGTAGATATTAATTGACACGGCCATTGGTAAAGCAACTTGCTATCAAAGATTCAACTGGGGGCTGAAATTATATGCCGAGAACTATAAATTTGCCGTAGTATATGAAATTATGATAGAAAAAAGGATTACTTGTTCTTGAATGTTATACAAGTAACATTCCAGAATTACGTCACATCTAGAAAAATAAATGTAAGAAAGACTTTTAATTTGATAAACCTCTTCACGAAGTCATAACTCCCATAAAACCACAGATAAAATAAATATTTTCTAGGTTTTCTTTAATTGTGACAGAATACACATAAATGTAGCACATTGCACATTACAGGTGCCTACAGGTAGGTAGGTATTGACCTATGTAGGTATCGTAACATTCGTTTTATAAATTCCAGCTCTATAAGTCCTTAACTCTTGGGTACCTACTGCACGGTAGTCGAGAAGGGTTCTATATCTAAACAATAGAAAGTGTAGTCACAGTGAAAACGAAAGCTATTTGAGTGGTTTAACCACGTGCACAATACCTTGGTTTGTTCCGACTGACCCTGATTTTCACACTTGAAAAGTAATATAGAAATGTGTAGTTAACTGCAGTCTTTAAGTGTCCCACCTCTACTGCTTCTTCGACTGCAAAATACATGAATATATTTCACGATGCTGATGTAGTATAAGTTATTTATACATTCTATTAAAGTAAAGTACTTACTACTTAGCATTACTTCAAAACTAGGTAGACTATGAATAAAAATCGTCTTTGAAGATAAATATTAGGGTTACCTCTAAAAATAAGCATTGATTCTAATTAACTATTATTTACTAGATATGATCTTATGACTGAAAAATCAAAACCCGCTTGGTCGGACTTTATGTTTTTTAGTCATGACCGTCGCTTTATTTATTATGCAATTTCAATATGAACATAGCTTAGAGATATTAATTTATTCATCAGTGATTTATAAAGGTATTATAATAAATCTATTTAGTACTAATGACCTGTAGTATTATTTTGCTGTAAACCTTCTATGTAATTCTTACATTATATTAATGTAACACAAAGAAGTATTTTTGTATTCATAAAGTTGTTCCGACATAATGTGTGACAATTAAATAGCGCTACTAGAACTAAATGATTAAATTTGAAACAACATGCTAATCCTCTAGTAATAAAGAATTTGTGGTTCCTATAAGTTTTTTGTTCAGCCGCTTGAGAGATTTTAAATTCAACTCTTTCATAAGTAATACATTTTTCCGACGAATCACGATCGTAGACATCACTATTTAGCTATTGCTAAAAACCTGCAGTTGCAACACTTGAAGCTTGAAACGTCAAATTACTGTTCTACTAAACTAAAAATAAACAAAAAATATTAGTAGTTATCTATGCTTAAATAAAAAACTGAATTTGGCATTGGTATTTTAAAATCTGAATAACGACGCGAGCGAGCGCGGATCTTCTTTCAAACTTCCAAGTTTCAACAAGTATCAAGGTAAAGACAAGACATGACTAAAAGACTTATGGCAGAAGGAAAAGAAAGTTCTGTAAAAAAACTTAAACATTGGTCTTTAGGTTTATTAGAATCAATAAAAGACCCCAATAAGATTTATAAAGAAACGGAACAGATAGTAGTTATAAGGGATCGATACCCAAAAGCAAAATCACATTATTTGATGCTGCCGAAAGATGATATCAAAAGTATCGACCGCTTAAATAAAGGACATGTAAAGCTTCTAGAAGACTTTGGGACCTTACTAGACGATATAAAAGAAGAACATAGTAATGTAATATTAAGAGCTGGGTTTCATGCAGTTCCTAGTATGCAAAGGCTACATATGCACATCATAAGTATAGATATGGTATCACCTTGCCTAAAAACAAAAATTCACTGGAACAGTTTTGCTACAGATTTTTTCATTCCTTATCAAGGTAATGGATTAATAGTCTATGATTGTGTTGAACTACAGTAACTCGAGTGGGTTGTCACAGTACAAAATTATTGTGCAAAAATTGTGGCATCAAACGGTTCACTCACCTTTTAAATGAATTTTCTATGACACACTTCCTCATACAAGCAGATGTCTTACCCCACGACTGTAGGGTAAGACACGTAACTGCTCCAATGTGGATCAGAGGTATATGAATCTGGGTGTCTAGAGCTTTGTTAGGGGAGAGGGGAGGGAAAGATTAAAAATAAACTAAGATAACTACTCCCTGAACTTTACTTGGAAAAAGGCAAAAATTTGTGTGGCTCGGTCAAATAGAAATTACACAAAAATGAAAATATATGCAAGGGTGCAGCAAACATTGGTTGCTCTAAATAGGTATTTTAAATAAAATGTGTAAATGTTTATTTCTAAAAGGCATTTATTTGTCATAATGGAAATATTTTTGTCATAATGTAGATGAAGCGCGTCAGGTTTGCAAGGACAGAGATATTTGGCACTTGGTGCTTTTTGCCTATCCTGTGAGGGACCTGACGTGATGGTATGTTGTTGTTGTTAATGTAAATATTCTGTGAAGAAAAATTATTTGCTATATTAAAGGTAGGTTTGAAACCCCAAATCCCCCTCTCCCTATATACACCCATGTTATGACTGATACCTATATTGATATTATCAAACATTTTATTGAGGAGACATTAAAAATATGTTGTTTTTTTTTACAGATATATTAAAAGAATTGAAACAAAATGGATGTATTAAGAAAATATCCAGTGAATTGCATAAAAAATTAATGGCAACACCACTAAAGTGTAATCAATGTAACTACATACCAAAAAATATGCCACAGCTTAAAGAACATTTATTAAATCATGTCACATAAATAGTATTGTAAACTTTAGTCAATATAAGTATAATTGATATAATAATAGATTGCACATAATTTATTGCCAAAAAAAAAGGTTACAAATTGGGCTAAAACAATATGATTACAAGAATTCATTTAGTTAAAGTTTTCAATGTAAATGTGCTACATTCACTTATTATCATATATTACATATAAACATTGAAATTTAGGACAATTGTAGGACAATATTTCAATGACTTCTAATTAAACATTTGCAAACGAAATTTTTGAAAATATTGTATCATTTCTTATTATGCAAGAACCGAAAGGATTGTTTCCTATTTTAATAGAAAACAACAAACAGCAGAGCCGGATTAACCTTAAGGCAGAGTAGGCAACTGCCTAGGGGCCCAGGATCGACGGGGGCCCACTGCAGTCCGCAAAAAAAAAGTTTTATAGATCGAAAATGATAATCAACAATAGTATTCTTTTTTTTTCCACGCATGTAACACTCTGTACATACAGAACCACCTAGTAGGTAGAAGGTAAAAAAATACATCACATGATTTAGTCAGTCAGAGTGGGTAAAGAAAGAGAGCCCGAAAATTGTATTGCCTACGGACCCGTACAGGGTTAATTCGGCTCTGTCTGGCGGCATCAGAAAATAATAAATCATATTTCACTACATCGAATAACATTTACGTCCTTTAATCAATGAAAAAATTTGGAACGCTAATGGGACGTCAATTCACACGAACGTCTGATAAATTTGCCACTACGTATAAGTAAATAAGGCTCCGTTGTTTTATTCGTCGAATCGTTGGCGAGACGACAACACAGACGCTACGGCCATTTCGGTTATGTTCCTTGTGATTTTTTTACGTCACATATACATTACCATTCATATCAAGACAAATTTGACGTAAAATATCAATTGGTATAAGCACAACGATAATTACGTCGCGGAAACCTTTAAATATTTTTAATGTATTTTTACTTTCATTTCCTGTTTGTACGCCGTACATTCGTACCCCGTAAAAGGCAAAATATGGCTAGGACTAATAATCTTGTAACATCTTTATATGTATGTACCCATATTTGTACAAATAAACGTCTTTGTGTTTGAACCTTTGTTTGCTTATGACACCGATCATACCATTCCATTTCTTATCCTAATCAAAAGGCAGCTGCGCGTGTGATGCTTCACTAAGTGGTAACTCTAACGGTATCAATATGTAAATATTCTACTTAAAGTCTTAACATACAAGGAAGTACATAATATATCTAGCATCTCTAACATCATATACATCTAATATGATTTTTAAAACAAGGCACAAAAACATTTGCACTATTAAGTTTCAATAGCAATTGCAAATATCATTTGTGTGAGAGCATTTAATAGAAGTGTGTAAACAATTTTGATTCATGCACTGTGCATTGCCTGTGTCCAACAAAAGGTTGTCGTTAAACAAGGTTGTCGTCGTGTCCAACAAAGGCTCTGTACTTCTACACCGGCCTACAATTATATATAACCTTAACACTAGCCAGGCGGTAAGATAGAATTTAAAATAGTGCTAAATCAAAGAATACTTATATCAATCTCATAATTAAATAGAACTTATTATACTGTTGAAAACTTAGTTTTGCCTTAGACATGTAATAACAAATATGAAACAATGAGCCTATGAAATACACTCACACAGCTGATTTGCCCGAGAATTTATTCTACGTAAGGCGGGAATCAAATTCCAAATTTTATTAATTAACTAACCGATAATACGGAAGAACTATGTACATACACAGAAGAGAAGATTTTACAATTCAATCGGTTATATTCCAAGAAAATGAATACCCTGTCCCGTGGTCTGCGCCACTACCAAAAACATTTTACAACACATTTTAACTTTCCCATAAACATGTGATTTGATTTCCATGGTTGGTACAGTCAAGGATCAAGTTATGTTCCCATAAGGTTTAGTTGCTTGTTTGACTATTGCCTATGGATCTACATATGAATGATAAAAAATATATTAACATTCCGCAAAGATCATATTTAAAGATGAAGCTCAATATTAAATTATTTCTTCTAGAACCCATATTCTCAAAGTGTACTGTCACTAGCCCTGTGACTCTGTATGACATCTGTGAAGACCCCCGACATTACAACCTTAAGAGCATAACAAGTCATATCACATAACTGCAAAAATAAATACTATCAAATTAACATTCATAATGTTTATGTAACTTTACTATGTAAAGTAAATATTATTATAATTCTTTAAAACATGCATTTTTTGGTGCTGTATAATATGATAAGAGGTTTAAGGACTATTGTAGAACAGTTTGAGAATCACTGTTCTAGAACCCTCAATTGATGTAATACTGAATGTTTGTATAATATTACCAACAGTAACAACATGCGTAATATATTTTCATACTGCAGTATTCTTAGGCTGATTCACACAATAGAACCATAGACAACAGTTACAGATAACATTTAATGACTGCATTCATTGGTCATAACAGTGAAGCATGTTCTTCATTAATTATTCTGATTATATATACTATCTCCATGCATTACTTATAGTGAGGAACTCAAGGAGCAATTTAACCATGGAAATCGAAGACGTCGCATTACTTAACAAATTGTTTAGGACCACCAAGTGGCATCAAGTTACAGAGTTCAGTTTGGCCATAGTGCACTGTTTCTCAACCTAGGCTTTGCAATCTTTAGTCGAGGGGATAGTATTCGTTATTAATAAGGGTTACAGTCTGTTCAAAACATCAGATCTGTATACGCAAGAAAAGGAATGAATATTTAATTGTTGTGAAGTTATATTATATTATTATGCCATATAATACCATCGTGAGGACATAACAATGATTAAGCAAGTACGGTGTAGACCAAAAGTTCACTCATTTCAAATGTCGCTTGACAATAACCACTTTTGTTCCCTACTGAGCAATGTTACTTATAATAGTTGTGTCACCGAATCACAAGAAAAATACTACAGTGAGATATTCACTCTCATTTCAGAAGATTCTTAGAGAAACGTGCATATAACTTGTACATTATAATATAAAATTGTTGATATCTTTGGGCTGCAGTCACCACACCTTTTCCCATTATCACACAAATACTCAACGCACAACAAGTATTATATTAACACAAAATATCTAATTAAATTGGAATTCCTTGTAACTACGAGAGCATAGGCCCCAGATATGGTGCTTGATCACAATAAAAACAATCGGGCGCATTCGTTTCCTGTAATTCCACTACATTGGAGCTTATATCATTGACTATACTGTAATAACTACATCTTCTAGGACCGATACCTTCTATCAAAGTATCATATGGGGGGGATAGAATGTCGAAAAACGCTGCTGGCATGCCCAAAGCTTCAATCTCATGATAATTAGATATAGTTGGAGTAAGCACACATGTTTCAGAATTGGTTGAACAGATGTGATCTTGTGATATCTCCGCATAAAACCGTCTCCTTAAATGTACCCCTTGGGCTAGACGAGACGCCTCGCGTTTTGCCCGAATAATAAAGTCCAAAGGTTTAGGGTCTTCCTTCAAAGGATACTCACTAAAACTTCTAGTACGAACCGCTCCCGAAATGACCTTCAAAAGTCCGTACATGTGAGGATGGTCGTGCAGAGGCATTTTGAAACCTGGTTTCAACACAAAAATACTCATATTCACTAGTCTATTTTGAAACACTTCGATGTATGTGCAAGGCGCTTTATAAGGACTCCTCCAAAACGCCGGATCACTGAAGATGCTATCAAAGGCCAGATCTTCTGCTTTTAGCCCATCCATCATAATTTTTAACTTTCCTAAGTTTGTTGTGAGTTCACTTTTGAATTTGTCATCGAAAGTATGCAATGCGTGCCGGTATGTCGCGACGATTGGAGGTACCTTAATGACATCCATGGTTGTCTTCGCTTCATTTTTAATATCCATATGAAATTTGCCTGCACTGATATAAAAAATTTGTTTTTTAATAATAATAAATGTAGAAAATACTCGGCACGATAACAAAGCGCAACTGACGAGAAACGTCATTTTGCAATCGAATGATGATTGCGACCGTTCGGATACTATCTTCAGATTTGAAATATTACACTTACTTACAACCTTATTATAAATATCATACTGCATTTTAATTATAAACTTAAGAATTACATAACAAAAAATGCAAGATCTCACAATTTGTCACCAAAACTAGGAAAATCGGATTCATTTTTTTGTATACCGTTATTTGTGATTTACTGCCATCTACTGTTCAGTAGCTGTTATTAGTTTTAATGTTTCTAAGTTAATACATTTATTGGTACATAATATTTGAAAATAGATGACGCTGCCTTTCTTTATAAAACTCCAACTGCCTCGATCCACAAATATGTATAATTAATAGTAGTGATCGTCATGACGACACATTCTAAGTACGATTTATTTTTTAATAGATAACTTTTTGGTTATGTATGATATATACCTACATAATAAAGACCTAAAAAAATATTTTTGTTGTTGGCTTGTAGTTTATTTTACGGTGAGGAAATCTTTCATATTCATAGAAAATAAAAATGGGTATGAGCAAGGAATACTACCTACATGAAAACTTAAAATGTAGAAAACTTTACTTCTAAACACACGATATAATATACAAAAATTATTTAATGTTATATATATAAATATATAACATTAAATAATTAAATAACAGATAATATATAACAAAAATACATAATAGTTATACAATTGTTAATAAACGTACATTGTCTATAAATATGGCTACCTACGGTTTTGGGCTAAGTTTGGCTGGTAAGTTACGTGTTCAGTATAAATATAAGATACTTTTCACCGCGGGACAGTTTCTCAATATAAGTAGGTATTAAGAAAATACAACATTTGAAATGTTTTTGCCTAAGCGCAGCTGTAATAAACTAAATAAAACAAATGTTTATTATTCTGTTTACAAATCAAATTGATTAAAGAAAATTTTAAAAGTCCTGTGAAATTATGATATTAAATTTAAAAGGTAGCAAAGGCTATGGTAACAGTAATTCTTAAATAACTTCTTTTTTCTCAAGTAATTTCTTAGTATCTATCTCAGAAATGTTATACTTAGAATACTTATATAGGTACATACTGCATAGGTAACATGAGGTATCTATTCTACATATCTACGTCCAAAATGTACTAAAATGACCTTAATTATATTAATAATTCCAATATCAAATTTCCTTTAATTCCAACGAATTAAAGCACAGCACAAATGGAATGACGTAACACGACGTTCGTATTTATAAACCGGAGTTGTGTATTGATGAATTTATCTGTTTAGCGTGCGAGTTAATCGATCGTACAGTTTATAACGAAATTACGATAAAACAGAGGAACCTGTTGGAAACACAATAAAATCGGATTTAACTGTTACGTTGATCGACTTATTTATTTGAGTGTTGCCACCACCCGCGACCGGCGAGCCGGCCGACCGACTATTTCTAGACCGAGACCACACATAAAAATTGACCTCCGTAATGTTTAAAACGCCTACTTAACGGTTTCACATTGATTATATTAGTGTTTAGTGGGTGTTTAATTACTGGATTCGGACCGAGGGAAGCATCCTGTTGGAACAATCAGATTGTTTACGTTTATCCAGTGCACACGGGAGTTACAATTGCCGGCTCGGAATTTACAGCGTAATACGTGATATAAAATTCTATTGCTGTGTTATCGATACTACATGTTTCATCAATAATCGTTTGCAATTGTTTTTTTTTATTTATTCTACAATTTGAATTAGGTATTAAAAATCCGGATCATAGGTGTAATTTGGTATAACAGCGTTTACTTCTGTACATTCTTGGAGATTTTTTGGTTGCGGTTAAATTTATTGCGAAAAATAATAATTACTAATAGTCGGTGTCCGTTTGAATATCTAGTTCGTGCCACACAATCCGGATAGAATTCCCAACACTTTCTGTAGTAAGTAGCATGTTGGTGTAATTTTCGTAAATAGCTACTTAGGACTTAGGATAAATGCCAACATTGGCACACTTATGTGTGAGTCGTTCCGCTGTACCATAGGGATTTATTGTAAAGAGAAATACGTAGGCAACTGCCCACATTGAACTCCAATGAATTTTATCCAACACTTACGAAGTTCTTTATAAATCACAATCTTTTTCCGATAGGTTGGTTTAGATACTTGCATGATGCTTATTGTCAAATACTGTGTCTGAAAAAGGAAAAGATCATTTACAACAATCAGTACTTATGTTAAATTGACTAAGCAGTGGCGAATGCACGAAGCACTGGCTACCGTCGCTCTGGTGTTCGTCTATTTGTTTGTCAGGTGCGTGCTCTATGGGTGGCCTTCCGCGAACTCTACTCTTTCTGCCGGATCGTAAGCTCCGCCCACTGGTAGAGCGTCTCTGTTCGAAATAATCGGACTTGTAATTTAATAAGGCTACAACATTTCTATACACGAGTGTTTTAAAATACTTGTGCAAATGTAGTTAAGTGTTTGGCTAAACATTACTTAAGAAAGTTCAAGTGTTATATTTTCTATAGAATGTATCTGAAATATGTAAAGTCTGCAAGGATTAGAGATATCTGGCACTTGCTACTTTCTGCCTTCACTGTTAGAGTAATGGCGTGACAGTATAATTATATTAATATCTTTTCTATTCATTATTAGTTAGTCAAACTTGTTAGTATTTATTTCAGCCTAGTCTTAATAATAATATTAGCTATTTAAAGTCAGGGTTTTCAAAAGAACAATGAATATTAATTGCTATATCTATCTATATATATAAAAGCGAAAGGTCACTCACTCATCACGAAATTTCAGAAACTACAAGTGCTAGGAGTTTCAAATTTTGCATGCGGGTTCTTTTAAGGAC